>JAIOTZ010001565.1:0-31719 GCA_023374045.1 Limonium bicolor | reverse complement strand
AGGGGTGTTGAAAAGAGGTCAAAACTGTCAATTTAAACACCTACAGACATGGTCCGGGTTTGTAAACAAGTACACAAACCCGGACCACATCAAAAACGCACCAGAAAGCCATCCCAGGGGGTGGTCCGGGTTTGTAAACCAGTACACAAACCAGACCACATGTAAATACACCAGAAACTGAAAACCGTGTCTGGTCCGGGTTTGTAACCCCGGACACAAACCCGGACCAGTGTAAAAATTCACCAGAATGTGTTTTTAAGTGTCCTAATGATGGGAAGTGAATGGTAATGGTTTTAGATGATGTTTAGGACTTGTTTGGTGACCTAAGAAGGTCTTAAGAAGTGTAAACAAGTTTGAGAAGTGAATGAGAAAGATGTGAGCTTTAGAACACATGAGCTAAACTAAGGAATAACGTGATAACGGGGTTAAGTACGGGAGTATTAGTTTTACATACCGTAATGCCTTAATGTTAATGGAAACATATGTATGTTATCAGTAGAACGAGTGTGAACCAAGGAACGAGAGGTCACACGGTAAAGCTAACCCTGGTGAAAGGTACAATTTTCTCGTGCCCCGTATGCTAACCGAGTTACTCTGATTTGTGTGTTTGTGTGTCGGCTTAATCAAGACTAAAGCATGAAAATAATCCATTGTTTGATTATGTATGTCTCGTTGTATGTTGTATGAGATAACATACTTGTATGCCGGTGTGGTCTAACATAGTGCATAGACCGACTCATAGTGAGTAACGGTTGACTAGAAACTCGTAGACTGAGTAGTTTCATGAATAATGGAAACATGCAAACACGCAAGCTATCGATTAAAGTATAACGATAACACAACTTACAAACTCCCCAGAATGTGAGGAGATGTACAGGTTGAGTAAATACCCGATAACGGTTAGAAAACCATATTGAAACAATCCACAAAATTAATAGGAGTGGAGTGATAAATGTACCTCCATCGTGAGGATTGAAAACTAGTCCAATGAAGTGTACTTGTAAGAAAGGTGAAAGAGACCTCAGGGATTATTAAACTCCCTTGAGACAAGGTCGACCTCTTTATGAGGATTTTACCCGGTAAGAGAAAAAACCAAAAGTATAAGTAAGTGAAATGTAAGGGTAACCCATAAACCTAAGATTACCCAAACTTGAGTAATGTTCCCAAGTCAATAGGAACATCGAGAGTGATGCTTCTAGACTAATACACATAATAATAATATAACTCTGAGAGAGGAGTGCATGGGAATGTGAGTAGTCCTAGAGTAGTCGGACCTATGTGAAAGTAGTAGGAACTAAGAGAGAGTTCCAGGAGCTAGTTGAACTATGCTCGAGAGCCATGTGTTTTGGCTTAAGTAAGTATTAAGAGAAACAAGCGCGACGTAGGAGACCTGTTGCAGACGTTGTAAAGTGAGGGTTAAACTGATGAAAAATAAAAGAAAAGAAATTAAAAACTCAAAATAAACGTCGGGCTGCAAACAAATCCCGGTCGCAGTAGTATAGTGAAAATGTAAGCAACCGGATGTCGAACCGTGGGACTAATGTACATATAATAGTACCTAAGCGTGTCACAGGAGGGGGGATTAATTGACTTGTAAAATAAATAAAAAGAAAGAATAAAATAAACTAAGTTGACAGATAAATAAAATGGAACTCTGGGTCAGGTAAATATAATCTGCATAATTAAGCTATCTCTACTGGTTTAATAATTTTGCAAGGTTCCTGTAATTATCTTAAGGACTAAGTCATAGCCTCATAAGAACTCGTTCACCTGTACTGCAAGGTTCTAATCAAGGTTCAAGCAAAAGCCTACGAACGGCAGAGGAGTATTGAGGAATTACATTTGCAACTGAATACTAACTTATTAAATCATAACAAGTTTCCTCCAGTTTTACGTCTTAATTAACCTATCTAATTATCACCGGTCTGATCAAAATAGACTTAGGAAAGCAATTTAATAAACTCATGACATTATTAAAAAGGTGCGAGATAACCTTTAAAACGTAACAAACTATATATAATTTAAACCAGTAAAAATAATGCATAATTAATACAAACACATAATAACCATTCCTAGAGTATACGTAAACTAGCCTAACATATTAAATAGATAGACAGAGAAGAGTAATAGAAATCATCCGTAATCACTCCGGCTCACTCTGCTATTTTGTATACGTAGGGCTAGAGGTGGATTTTATGGAATGTGGAAATAAATAAAAATGGAGAAGGCGGGAGAGAGAAATGAGATGGCGTGAGGTGTGGTGAAGTGGTCGTGGATTGTATGGGTGGTGGATTGTATGGGTGGTGGATGATCATTTTGAGCAGAAGGCTCGTGGGTTTTTATAGAGGAAAAGAGAAGGCAGCAGATAAGGAACAACGCGTGAGGAATTGATTGAGGCGGTGGAAAAATTGCGTTTGATTGCAGCTCATTGATTGCTTGCTTCATTAATTGCAGGGGACAGAGCGTGTGCAGAGTAGATGGATAAATTGAAGACAGTGGACGAGTTGCAGACAGTCGGCGAAGGCAAGTTGCAGACGGCGCGAAGAAGAAGATAAGCTCGCGTTAATTTCTGGACATTTACACGCGTCCGCTCAGATCCATGCGGTTGCAGCTGTGTCCGCCTAGGCAACCGCCTAAAGCCATGCGGACGTGTGTTTTAGGCGCTTTGTATGTGTCCGCGTGTGTGTCCTCCTAATTCTGGGCGGACACAAGTGAGGACGCGTACACAAATTCTGTCCGCTTAGTGTCCTCGTGTGTGTCCTCCTAATTCTGGGCGGACACAAGTGAGGTACCATACGGACAAACTTTGACCGGCTCTAGATTCTTCTTGTTTGGACTCCGTTTTTCGAGCCGTCTGCGCCTATGCGTTCGTCTCTTCGTGTACTTTGCTCCTATCTTGGTGTTTCCTCATGTTTAAACCAATAAATTTGTGAGATAATCAATAAAAAATAAACTAGAGGAAAAACATATGATAAGTGTCCAAATGAGCATACCCCCACACTTATCTTTTTGCTTGTCCTCAAGCAAAATCACGTACCCAACTAAGTAGGGAATGCTCAATACTAACAAATATTATTATGAAGGGTAAGATAAACATGATCTATAAACTTTTCGAGGAGTGTGAAAAATTAACTGCTGGTGGCATAGGTGTGCTCAGGGTAAAAATAAAATATAGAGTTTCGGGGTATGATCTAAGGTACTTCAATGTTTCTTTTAGGTGACTCTAAGAACTTTTACCATGGCCAACTTCTCTCAAGAATGGGCATTTGAGGAGAAAACAAAAGGAAAAATAGATTCATGCATTTGTTTCACTTTTGCATAAGGGATGAGAAAATGTAGGCATAACGCCTTTGTATTTAAGAACACTCAACTCTCTTTGTTGGTTACCAATGGTGTCTCACAAGTCCCTTATTTTATTTTTCTTTCTTTTTTTTTAACAGAGAAGCACCCCTTAGCAATCCCTAAGAGAGAAGACAGAAAGAAACCCTGAGCAATAAAATCCAACCATTTCCAGATTATTTGGTCACACCGCATATAAAATGCTCCTCAAAAGTAATCAAAAATTTAAAATTTGTACCATTTATCCTACAATTCATAATAGTATTTATTCTTAAAGAGAACAACCCACTATAAAGGGTCCACGATATTTGAATTGGACACACGCAAGATAAGCAGAGAGATTAAGCATTTTAGCATAAAATGTTACCGAAAGGACACACTCCCCCACACTTAAATTGAACAATGTCCTCATTGTTCACCAGAAAAAACAAGGGAAGGTTTCAGAAGACCTTTTCAGTAAGTAGATAAAATAGAGATACCACAAAGATCACAAATAAACATTTACGCACATAAACGCCTCTGCAGTTTTTATTTAAATAAAAGCATAATTAAAGAAACTGGTACTCCCCTGATATTTTTGCTTGCGTTTATAGGAGTTCCCCACACTTGAGCTTTAGCCTCAAGTAGCGTAGCTTGGTTGCAGTGTGGATATGAAGGTGCACCTGCATAAAACACTAGAAGCACCCATACTACAAACGGGGTTAACGGTTAGCAAAAATAAAATTTAAAGAGAACCTGAAAATTAAAAAGAGCAATAAAGCAAATAAAAGTTCATCCGGGTTGCCTCCCGGGAAGCTGCCCTTCTTTAACGTCTTTGGCTAGACGCCCGCTTTGTTATCCTGGATCAAAACAAAATGTTACTTCGGCATATAAAATGGGAAAATTAAAACTCCACAAAATCTGGTGTTTGAGGAGGTAATACCGGGAACGTAGTTCTAACAGAAGAACCGGCGGTGATGATTTTTCTTCCTCAATTTGGAGGATGTAAACATCCTCCTCTTGTAGGTAAGGCTTGTAGAAAGAACGCTGATCGATATCATCTTCAGAGAAAGTTAATTCTTCGAAGGTGATAGTGGCGTTTTGTTTGGATATCTTGGCGGGAGGTGATGGCAATTCCTTCTCTTTATTTTCGAGGATGTAAGTATCCTCATCTTCTGGATAGAGCACAGAGAAGGATGGAAACTGGCGGTAGGCGATTGTAGAGGGAAGAGAATAACTTACATCCGTAGTGGGGTGTTCTACCTCATGAATTATTTCGCTCTTCGGTTGCTGTTCTGGTTGAGCGAGTCTCTCTAGGTAATCTGGTTGATCTTCTAACCAGAGTTGCTCTTGTAATATGAGACAATCCTCATAATCATGAGCTCCCCCACATACGGAGCAGTATAAATACTGTGAATAGCAAAACTCTTGCTCGTACACCTGTTCCATTTCCTTTTTTTTGTGTTTTTGTATATAAAACAAAACTACTCAAACAAATTAGAAAATAAAATAATTAGAAACAAACACAATAATAATATAAGCAAAAATATAAAATGAAGTATAAACAGATTAACAGAATATTTAAACGCGGCATTTTTTTTAGAAACAAGGGACGTCCGCATGGACGTCCGCGTGGTTCTAGGCAGACAGGGAGCGGAGCGGCCTTCAGTGTCGTCCGCGTGGAGTTACGCGGTCTGTGAGGCGGACAAGGGTGGAGCGGAGTCTCAGGCGTCCGCATAGACAACCGCGGCTAAAGAGGCGGACTGGAGGCGGACAGCTTCAGTGACGTCCGCGTCTGCTGAGGCGGACAGGAGGCGGACATGCCCCTGTTTTTTTTTTTCCGATTATAGTTACTGAAACAAAACAACAGATTAGAAAACAAAACACACTAAAAATATAAACAAAATTTAAAAGATAATAATATAAACAACTAACAAAATAAAATAGACAAAATATATAAGATAATTAATATAAAACAATAAATAAAAATAATATAGACAAAATATTCTAATATAACAAGTGAATAATCCGGGGCTTAAGGACTAGAATAAACTAGTCCCCGACAACGGCGCCATTTTGCAGACGTTGTAAAGTGAGTGGTTAAACTGATGTAAAATAAAAGAAAAGAAATAAAAACTCAAAATAAACGTCGGGCTGCAAACAAATCCCGGTCGCAGTAGTATAGTGAAAATGTAAGCAACCGGATGTCGAACCGTGGGACTAATGTACATAAATAGTACCTAAGCGTGTCACAGGAGGGGGGATTAATTGACTTGTAAAATAAATAAAAAGAAAGAATAAAATAAACTAAGTTGACAGATAAATAAAATGGAACTCTGGGTCAGGTAAATATAATCTGCATAATTAAGCTATCTCTACTGGTTTAATAATTTTGCAAGGTTCCTGTAATTATCTTAAGGACTAAGTCATAGCCTCATAAGAACTCGTTCACCTGTAATGCAAGGTTCTAATCAAGGTTCAAGCAAAAGCCTGCGAACAGCAGAGGAGTATTGAGGAATTACATTTGTAACTGAATACTAACTTATTAAATCATAACAAGTTTCCTCTAGTTTTACGTCTTAATTAACCTATCTAATTATCACCGGTCTGATCAAAATAGACTTAGGAAAGCAATTTAATAAACTCATGACATTTATTAAAAAGGGCGAGATAACCTTTAAAACGTAACAAACTATATATAATTTAAACCAGTAAAAATAATGCATAATTAATACAAACACATAATAACCATTCCCAGAGTATACGTAAACTAGCCTAACTATTAAATAGATAGACAGAGACAAGAGTAATAGAAATCATCCGTAATCACTCCGGCTCACTCTGCTATTTTGTATACGTAGGGCTAGAGGTGGATTTTGTGGAATGTGGAAATAAATAAAAATGGAGAAGGCGGGAGAAGAGAAATGAGATGGCGTGAGGTGTGGTGAAGTGGTCGTGGATTGTATGGGTGGTGGATGATCATTTTGAGCAGAAGGCTCGTGGGTTTTTATGGAGGAAAAGAGAAGGCAGCAGATAAGGAACAACGCGTGAGGAATTGATTGAGGCGGTGGAAAAATTGCGTTTGATTGCAGCTCATTGATTGCTCATTTATTGCTTGCTTCATTAATTGTAGGGGACAGAGCGTGTGCAGAGTAGATGGATAAATTGAAGACAGTGGACGAGTTGCAGACAGTCGGCGAAGGCAAGTTGCAGACGGCGCGAAGAAGAAGATAAGCTCGCGTTAATTTCTGGACATTTACACGCGTCCGCTCAGATCCATGCGGTTGCAGCTGTGTCCGCCTAGGCAACCGCCTAAAGCCATGCGGACGTGTGTTTTAGGCACTTTGTATGTGTCCGCGTGTGTGTCCTCCTAATACTGGGCGGACACAAGTGAGGACGCGTACACAAATTCTGTCCGCTTAGTGTCCTCGTGTGTGTCCTCCTAATTCTGGGCGGACACAAGTGAGGTACCATACGGACAAACTTTGACCGGCTCTAGATTCTTCGTTTGGACTCCGTTTTTCGAGCCGTCTGCGCCTATGCGTTCGTCTCTTCGTGTACTTTGATCCTAGCTTGGTGTTTCCTCATGTTTAAACCAATAAATTTGTGAGATAATCAATAAAACATAAACTAGAGGAAAAACATACGATAAGTGAGAAATGAACAGAAAAGTGCTGATATAATATATGAAATACACCTATAAAAACATGCTCATTTGGACACTTATCACCTGTAGTGTTTCAAGAATCTACAAGAGCTTGAGTAGTAGTAACCCAAAAGTGTGGGTGAGATAAAGAGTAAGTAACCCATGAGTGTGGGTGAGTTGAGTATAAGAACCCCAACAGAGAGGGTGAGTATAAGAATGAGTAACCCAAGAGAATGGGCGAGAATAAGAATAAGTAACCCGAGTGAATGGGTGAGTTATTGAATAAGCAACCAAGGAATAGTAAGGTATTACCCTCAAGGCCTAAGAGTATATTAACGCAACTACAACCTTATTATGTTAGTTAAGGATTGCATTCCATGGGTGAATGTGGTTCCTTGTGTAATGTACATAAGTAATGTATTGCTATGTTGCATGCTGATTGAATTAAAATGAATCTCCATGCTCTCGACTAAAAGTAGTCGGCGTACCGCGGTTAGCGCGAGGTATATGCGAATTTCATATGCAGTTTTAAGCTGAGCCCCTAGGTGCATCATTTTTATTCGCAGGTACACTAGAGACGAGTCCGCTCGAGTGTAGGGCGGGGTCGGTGGTTAGCATGGGTAGTTAAATTTTAATTACTTTTGTATTGAAAGAGGTGTAAGACCGAATATGTTATCGGCATCCATATATTGTACACTCGGTATGGTAAAGTAATGAATTGGGCATTGTGTTGTATTGTGTACTCGGCTGTTCCAGTCCATCAGACCTACACTGTAATTGAGTTAGGCCTGGTTAGCCACAAGGGTGGCTCACGGCGTTGTATCACCCTCTGTTGTATTTAGAGTTCCGATGCGCGTTTAATGGTAATTATGACAGTTTAAGAGGTAAAGATGAGATTAGCAGTTGGGGTGTTACAAAAATGGAATCAGAGCAAAGTATCGCTCTGGTGACTGGAAATACCGAGTTAGGAATTAGAGACTTAGGGCTAAGGGTTGAGTGATAGCGTGACAGATACGCTAGATAGGAACTTCCAGTATGACCTGGATACCTACAATACCAAACCCGCCCTCCATAACCGCCGTATTAAAAGCTCGGAAAGAACGCCAGAAAGACGGGGAAACCTAATTTGGTAGTTATTTAATGCTTCAATATGAACCAAACCCGTCATGCGGTAGATCCCGAGAACAGTAAATCCCGGAGACGGATCCGCTGGAACGACAATAACCACACTAAATGGGGGAGATCAAGAAATCCTAATCCAAGGAGACTGGAATCTATGGCAGCATGGGGCGACATGCCTAGCAGTCGCCAGAACCCGGTTGACCAAGTAGCAGCAAGAAGCAAAGCACCAACCGTGCAACAAGGCGGATTCACGAGAAGTAACGAGAACCGGGGCACAAGTCCACGGACCGCCATAGTAAAACAATACCACTAACGGTATACCAATTGACTGAGGAATTAGTCAAGAGTAGGCACACCCACCCTACCACACCCAAAAAGGTTACACCACCTAGCATACATAGCTTAGACAGCTACGAGCACCTCTACGGGATATACCAGAATAGGACTACTGAAGTAGTGCCTAAACGATTTAAACCTCGGTAACCACAGTAAAGATGTGGGAACAAGCAACGAGGTAGAACACAGAACTAAGTAATTAAGGAACTCCGAGTGGAGAAGCACCTAAATGAATGACAGTCATGTCAGAATGAATGAGAAGCAGCTCTAAGGAGTAGTCATCCACTAAAGGATCAAATAAGAGCCGACAAGGCTATCAAATATAATGTGAACAATACCGAAACCTGTACGAGTTATCCCAAAAACCGCCTGTACCGCACACTTGCCACGGCAAGTGCAGTAATAACGGGACTATTAAGAGGAGCGTTAACAAGCAAGAGGTGCTTAGTAAGTACGAAAATGGCAGGAGAAGCCAATATGGCAATACAACCCTGACAGTTGTGGAAACGAAACCTTGGAAAGGCCTAACGGCCTGACCACTGCATTGAGAAGCATACCAGTCGGGAGAAGCTAGATCTGGTAAGAAGCACCGGCATTGAAATGCCGTGAAGATTTTTATTTTCAAACTCAAAATTATCTTTTGAAACACAAAATTTTCCAAAAACCCCCAAATTTTAAAAACCAAACCAGAGAACCACGGTAAGTCATCACAGGACGATACAAGAGGAGTTGGCAACAGAATACTTCACCTAGGCTTGTGATCGACACTACAAGTGTACACAAACGAGACATGCATGACGACCGCACTCCGAAGGAGCTTGCGGGCCTGATAGACCAGTTATGAGTTAGTCGGGCAAGTGGTAACGTATCAATAAGATACTCCATGTATGTATACAGGTAGAGTACGGAACACGGGAAGTAGCCCACTCCATATGATAAGTATCCAAATGAGCATGTTTATAGGTGTATTTCATATATTATTAGCACTTTTCTAGCTCATTTCTCCACTTATCTTGTTTTTCTCTAGTTTATGTTTTATTGGTTGTCTTACAGATTTATCGGTTAAACATGAGAAAAAGCCAATCTAGAAGCAAATAACATGAAGAGACGAACGCATAGCCGCAGACGGTTCGAAAAACGGAGTCCAAACGAATAATCTAGAGCCCGTCAAAGTTGGCATATCCCCGAGACTCCAAAACCAGCTTGGTCCGGGACTTAGTTCCTTACCTGCATTAAGGTCCGGGACCTAACTCCTGCAACAAGTCCCGGATCACATGAGATTTTAGAACCGAGGACTTTTGCTGCACTATGGTCCGGGATCTGACTCCTGCAAGAAGTCCCGGACCACATGATGGATTTTCAAAACCGAGGGATTTGCCAGCTTGGTCCGGGACCTAAACTCTTGCCCAAGTCCCGGACCACACAAGATGGTAAAACCGAGAGATTTTGCTTGCAATTTGGTCCGGGAGCTTACTCTTGCCCAAGTCCCGGACCAAACCAAGCAATCTGATTGGCGGATTCCAGGCAGAAGGGACGCGCCTGTCTTCTTCTTCTTCGCGACGTTCTGCAAATGGATTCTGTTATCCATCTACTCCGCCGCACCGCCTACCTTAAATCACTACTCGTCGGTGTCCCCTGCATTAAATGAAGCACTCAGACTGCAATCAATGCAATCATTTCCTACGTACGGATCTGCCTCCTCAATTCTCTATATAAACCCACACCATTACTGCAAATACACAACGTACGACCAGAGGCTGAAGAAATCACAAACAGCTCCACACTTCATTCTTTTCCATTTAATTCCTCCCTAGCTCCACAATTCTCCATCTTTTATTTATTTTCACCATTTCACCACATTCACGTACGTACTCAACAGAAGCAGTATTTTATAAAGAGAAAAGAGGCAGGCGAGTGCAGACCCGTTATTCGCAGGCAGTTCCTGAATAATGAATATTTCAGTCTCTACTCTGTTTTTATTTTGTCAATGTCTGAGTAATCCCATAAATTGTGCTTAGGATGGTGTTTAACCCAAAAACTCAGCGTATTTATAATACCGAGTTTGCTTATAAATATTTGTTTTGTCTCTCTCTATTATTAAATGTTTAAGAACTGATCATTTTTACTCATTTACGGTTTCTCTAATTTCAATGATTTTGTAAATTAGAGAATAGACCACAAAGAAAGACAAACGTTAGATATTATCTCCTTGATTAGCAGATAAAATCCATCGCTGTTATAAAAAGAATTCTCACTTAAAGCTAATTAATTATTTTAGACTTTTTCTGATTGTAAAAAGTCTATTGAATTAATAAGAGTTTCCTTATCTATGATTTAGAAAGGCCACAAGATAAAATTCTTAACAGACAAATAAGAGCAAACTAGGATTATAATTATCTGAGTTATATTAGGGCGATTTCACCTTCCTTAGCACATTTTTCCATCCACTAAATTCACAACTGTTTTACTGTTTTTATTATTTCTTTAATAATCCAGCAACAAATCAAGCTTGCCTCCGGCTAAACCCCGTTTTACAGTTTTTATTAACTACCTAAACTAGGATAATTGAACAATCTCCTTGTGGATACGACACTTGTTTTACTACTACGAATAGGTACACTTGCCTATTTTTATAATTCTATATTAATTATAGTGTAGTTTTATCCCAACAAGTTTTTGGCGCCGTTGCCGGGAGATTGATTCCATCAATTTCCCTAGTTTCCTAGTTCACCTGTTATATTATAATAATCTGTCACCATATCTTGTTAATAATCTAACCTTGGACATTGGACTTCTAATCTGACTTGGACATCTAACTTGGGACTTCGGACTTCTTACATCTTAATATTATTGTCATTTATTCCTGTTATTTCGTTCCATTGTCATTTCGTTCCATTGTCATTTCGTTCCATTGTCATTTTTCCATTGTCCCTAACTACTAACTTAAAATTTCCTGTCATTTCGTTCCATTGTCATTTCGTTCCATTGTTTTGTTCCATTGTCCTTAACTTTTCATTTCCCCAGTATACTAACTTATTTTCTGTCATATTACTCTTGTTAAAAAAAAAAAGAAAAAAAAAAAATATATCAGTGTTGTTTATCAGACTAATCAATATCTCTGCCTTTCTTATTCTTTTTACTAACAATTTGCAGTTTCTGACAAACCGCAAGTTATCTTCTGTGCATGCCAAACTCGAACCCGAGGTTCCCCACCAATCAGTCCGAGCCCGAACCCGAGCGACTTTATTAAACACGAAGAAACCTGAGAAACCAACATGCAGATGACCAAAACCAAGTTATAATGAAATGGACCATGCAAATCAACCAGAACACCGTGCTCTATCTGATTACCACCAACCGGATACCGAAGGAAGAGCATCAGCCATAGTTCTCCCTGAACTAACACCGCTCGAAACCGGACGATGGACCTTCAAAACCCACTACATCACCGCCGTCCGGGATTTAGGCAAGTTTAGTGGAGCAACCCAGATGAAGCCCCAAATCATCTGAGTCTCTTCCTAGACTTCTGCAATTCCTTTGGTCAACCGGCAACGTCAAAGAAAGAATCCGTCTACAACTATTCCTCACTCGTTGTCGGATTCAGCAAACAGGTGGTACCGAAGCCTTCCCTCCCGATCAATCACCACATGGCTTCAAATGGCCCAAAAATTCCTTGCCAAATACTACCCAACCAGTAGAACGAGGCAATTGATCGGTGAAATCAATACTTTCTGTCAGGAGCCGGGAGAAACGTTGTACGACGCATGGGACAGATTTAAGGATATGCTAATGAAGTGTTCCCACCATGGTCTTGACGATCAATCCCTCTGCCTGTCATTCTTCAACGGTCTGGATGATGGGAACCGACTACTCGTCAATTCCTCTGCAGGAGGAAGTTTCATGATGAAATCTCCTAAAGAAGGAATGGACCTTCTTGAAACTATGACGAGCAATACGAGACAGTGGACGAGATCCAAAGGACGAACACCACGAGCAGCAGGCCTACTCCATGTTGAGCCTACAGATCATTTATCGGCTCAGATCTCGTCCCTTACAAAGATGGTGGAAAAGCTAACGACATCACAAAACGAAATTGTAAAAACAATAGCTTCCCCCCCTACAAGTTCATCGTCAGTTCCACCTACAGAAGGGTCGCCATATGCGCCGGTCCTCATGAAACCCCTCAGTGCGAAGGTAAAGGACAGTACGAGGATGCAAACTTCATAGGAAACCGTCCCGGTAATTCCTACAACAACAACTATCCATGGAGAAATCACCCGAATTTCTCATGGAAGAATAATGATCAAAACCAAGGAGGGCAAACAACAACTCCAATACCTATCAGGGGAACACCCCAACCAAATCTAATATGGGTTACAGAGCACTAGGTGCCCCTCCAGGTTTCCAACAACAACAACACAACAACCATCATCATCCTCTTCTGATCCAAACGCAGAACTCAAAAGATGATGAAGGGTTACATGTCATACTCAGAACCAGCTTTCTGCACAAGAAGCCTTCAACCAGAAAATCGAAGGAAAATTAATCAACTTGCGAACATCTTGCTCGAAGACCGCCAGGGGCTCTCCCCAGCCAAAATGAACCAATCCAAGAGAGCAAGCCAAGTGCATCTATGTGAAGGAGCACGATGAAGAAAAGATGGAGGTGGCTAAAACAGCTAAAGTTCCAGAACTACACCCTTCCCTCCAAGAGTGGGTTGTAGCAATCGAAACCTCAAAAAAATGTAGCTGAACTCGAAAGCACCGCTAAAGTCTATCGAAATCGTATTCAATCTGAGAACACCTACCTTAACTTGGTGGCGGGCTATGAAAATGAGAAGCTCGAATTTGAAGAAGAAGAAGAAGAGGTTAAGGCGATAACCTTGAGAAGCGGTAAGAAAACCGACGAAATTAACATCCCGCAAGGTCAGAAGAATCCAAAGAGGATAGTGAAGAAAAAGTGAGGTCCAACAGAAAAGACATCTCCAAACGTCCTCACTATTCCATCAGCTTCAAACCTCCTTCTTCACAAGAACCGCCTATACCATTTCCTCACCGACTCCAGAAGCAGAAATTGGATAATGAATATGGTAAGTTCTGCAATGCTGAAGCAACTAAACGTCAACATACAGTTTGTCGACCTTATTGCCAAAATGCCAAACTATGCCAAATTCCTCAAACACCTTATATCCAACAAAACTAAATTGGCCGAAGTCGGTACGTACCTCTCAATGTAGCTTGCTCAGCTACTCTACAAAACCACTACCTCAAAATGCAATGATCCGGGCAGCTTCACTATTCCAGTCACAATTGGTAGCACCTCATTTCCATACTCCCTATGCGATCTGGGTGCCTCCATTAATTTGATGCCCCTCTCCACTTTCAAAAAGCTGGGAATTGGAGAGATGAAAAAGACCAAGATGACCCTGCAATGGCGATGGTTCGTAACTACCCAAGCGGAGTGGTGGAGGATTTATCATCAAAGTGGAGCACTTATACTTCCCATGCGATTTTGTCATTCTAGACATCGAAGAAAACTCCACTACACCTCTCATCCTTGGACGACCTTTCCTTGCCACAGCCGATGTGCACATTTGGGTAGCCCAGGGGAAAATCACCCTTCAAGCTTATAACGAAAAACTGGAGTTTGCATCAGGAAGATCTCCAGATAGCGAATCCAAAGATCTTAAGTTCGTAAGGGATACTCAATCATCATCATCCCCACTTCTCTTTGTCACCCTTCCAGACGGCATGTCTATCACAGAAATACCACCACCAATCCCGGATGAAGAGCGGGATAAGAAAAGAAAACATGCATCCAGGTGGACTCTCAAAAACCATCGAGTCATGCTTTGGATCTCTCCTCATAACCACCCCCAGGATCGATCTAACGACAAAACGTCTAGCCAAAGATGTTAAAGAAGGGCAGCTTTCCGGGAGGCAACCCGGACGAACTTATCTTTTATATGCTTTTATGCTCTTTTAATTTTCAGGTTCCCTTTAATTTTGTTTTTGCTAACTCTTAACCCGTTGTAGATGGTTGCTTCTAGTGTCTTATGCAGGTGCAATTTCATGTCTACACCGCAACCAAGCTACGCTACTTGAGGTGAAGCTCAAGTGTGGGGGAACTCCTATAACGCTAGCAAAAATAAAGCTCAGGGGAGTACCAGTTTCTTTAATTATGCTTTTATTTAAATAAAATCTTCAGAGGAGAGTTTATGTGCTTAAATGATTATACGTGAGCTTCGTTTCTCTCTATTTTATCTACTTACAGAAAAAGGTCTTCTGAAACTTTCCCTTGTTTTCTAGTGAACAATGTGGACATTGTTCAAATTAAGTGTGGGGGAGTGTGCCTTTTCGGTGACATTTTATGCTAAATGCTTAATCTCTCTGCTTATCTGCGTTTGTTCAAATTCAATATCATGGACCCTTTATGTGTGGGTTGTTCTCTTTAAGAATAAATATTGTTATGAATTGTGGATAAATGGTAAATGGTACAAATTCAAAAATTTTAAATTTTACTTTTGAGGAGCATTTTTATGCGTGTGACCAAATGATCTGAAATGGTTGGATTTTATTACTCAGGGGTTCCTTCTGTTTCTTCTTTCTTAGGGATTGCTAAGGGGTGCTTCTCTGTCAAAAAAGAAAAAAAAATAAGGGACTTGTGAGACACCATTGGTACCAACAAAGAGTTGAGTGTTCTTAAAAACGAAGGCTTAATGCCTACATATTATCTTCTCTTCTCTTATGCAAAAGTGAAACAAATGCATAATTCTATTTCTTCCTTTTGTTTTCTCCTCAAAGCCCATTCTTGAGAGAAGTTGGCCTGGTAAAAGTTCTCAAAGTCACCCAAAACAAAAGAACATTGAAGTACTCCGGATCATACCCCGAAACTCTAATTTTTATTTTTGCCCTGAGTACACCTATGCCACCAGTAGGTGATGGATCACACTCCTCTTAAAAGTTTAAGATCATGTACTATTGACTTCTTTATCCTACCCTTCATAAGTATTTATTAATATTGAGCATTCCCTACTTGTATGGGTACATGGTTTTGCTTGAGGACAAGCAAAAGGTAAGTGGGGGTGTGATAAGTATCCAAATGAGCATGTTTTATAGGTGTATTTCATATATATTATTAGCACTTTTCTTGCTCATTTCTCCACTTATCTTAGTTTTTCTCTAGTTTATGTTTTATTGGTTGTCTACAGATTTATCGGTTAAACATGAGAAAAAGCCAAGCTAGAAGCAAAGAACATGAAGACCAACGCATAGCCGCAGACGGTTCGAAAAACGGAGTCCGAATGAATAATCTAGAGCCCGTCAAAGTTGGCATACCCCCGAGACTCCAAAACCAGCTTGGTCCGGGACTTAGTTCCTTACCTGCATTAAGGTCCGGGACCTAACTCCTGCAACAAGTCCCGGATCACATGAGATTTTAGACCGAGGACTTTTGCTGCACTATGGTCCGGGATCTGACTCCTGCAAGAAGTCCCGGACCACATGGAATTTCAAAACCGAGGGATTGCCAGCTTGGTCCGGGACCTAAACTCTTGCCCAAGTCCCGGACCACACAAGATGGTAAAACCGAGAGATTTTGCTTGCAATTGTTCCGGGAGCTTACTCTTGCCCAAGTCCCGGACCAAACCAAGCAATCTGATTGGCGGATTCCAGGCAGACAAGACGCGCCTGTCTTCTTCTTCTTCGCGACGTTCTGCAAATGGATTCTGTTATCCATCTACTCCGCCGCACCGCCTACCTTAAATCACTCTACTCGTCGGCTGTCCCCTGCATTAAATGAAGCACTCAGACTGCAATTAATGCTCAAATCATTTCCTACGTACGGATCTGCCTCCTCAATTCTCTATATAAACCCAACACCATTACTGCAAAATACACAACGTACGACCAGAGGCTGAAGAAATCACAAACAGCTCCACACTTTATTCTCTTCCATTTAATTCCTCCCGTAGCTCCACAATTCTCCATCTTTATTTATTTTCATTTCACCATTTCACACCACATTCACGTACGTACTCAAACAGAAGCAGTATTTTACAAAGAGAGAAAAGAGGCAGGCGAGTGCAGACCCGTTATTCGCAGGCAGTTCCTGAATAATGAATATTTCAGTCTCTACTCTGTTTTTATTTCTGTCAATGTCTGAGTAATCCCATAAATTGTGCTTAGGATGGGTGTTTAACCCAAAATAACTCAGCGTATTTATAATACCGAGTTTGCTTATAAATATTTGTTTTGTCTCTCTCTATTATTAATGTTTAAGAACTGATCATTTTTACTCATTTACGGTTTCTCTAATTTCAATGATTTTGTAAATTAGAGAATAGACCACAAAGAAAGACAGACGTTAGATATTATCTCCTTGATTAGCAGATAAAATCCATCGCTGTTATAAAAAGAATTCTCACTTAAAGCTAATTAATTATTTTAGACTTTTCTGATTGTAAAAAGTCTATTGAATTAATTAAGAGTTGTCCTTATCTATGATTTAGAAAGGCCACAAGATAAAATTCTTAACAGACAAATAAGAGCAAACTAGGATTATAATTATTATCTGAGTTATATTAGGGCGATTTCACCTTCCTTAGCACATTTTTCCATCCACTAAATTCACAAACTGTTTTTACTGTTTTTATTATTTCTTTAATAATCCAGCAACAAATCAAGCTTGCCTCCGGCTAAACCCCCGTTTTTTACAGTTTTTATTAACTACCTAAACTAGGATAATTGAACAATCTCCTTGTGGATACGACACTTGTTTTACTACTACGAATAGGTACACTTGCCTATTTGTTTGTTATAATTCTATATTAATTATAGTGTAGTTTTATCCCAACACCATACTACGGTCGAAAGAGCCAGTTTGGATAGAACAACTGACTACTATAAATGACCAATGAGAAGAACCCAGTGAGAAGACGAACCTAAGGATATAGCGTTAAAAAGTGCGAGAAACACCGAGGATTAAGTATAGACATTGGATATGTCTCAGGAGATACTTAATAGCTGGAATGAGCACCAGCGTAAGCAATACGGTGAATGCCTAAAGTGAACAATATCCGATGATCGTGACCGAATTCCTACAGTATACCTCACTGAAGAGGATAATGACCTAACTTAGAAGGTAAAGGAGAAAAAATGAATGGTCTACCCAAGAATGGGAGACGTTACAACCCTAAACGGGATAATTCAAGTATGTGACCGCAAGGCGCGGTAAGAAACTGAACGTACCTATGAGTTCGAGTCAGATTAATGGCGCAACTCAGTAACACCCAGGAGCAATCCGTGAAGGGTGTCGGAGTCAACAGTAGTTGAACGAAACATCGTGTTGAGAACACAAGTGTAAAGCTAACACCCGAGTAGAACCCCGAAGGGATCCCACGTAAAAAGGAAACACCCTAAATTGCCAGGGCATAGATTAATGTCGAGATACTAGAAAAGGGCCTTCTATGTACGGAAGTTGGTGAAACAATCATACCAAAGAGCCCAGCAATACCTCCAAACCATTCAATGGTGTACGAGAAGCGGAAACTGCATAATAGCCGCACAAAGCATGGCTCGTGGCAAGGTGACTTGTAAGCCGGAAAACTGACTACAACTCGTAGATTTAACGTTTGCAAACCCATGCATAAAGGCATAAGAGATACAGTGGAGAATGAACCACTACCTTACAATGGGGATACCCCTCGTTATTGTGGGGCCTAGGGAGCTGCAATTGCGTGAATCCTCTAGAGAAAGGCTACCACCTAAGAATGTAATACGAAACCGCTAGAGCGGCATAGTGAAACTTGAGCATGAGTTGATTGCCAAGGAGTAATTCGAACAAGGACAGTATGTAGAAAGGACTTGATAGCAGTGAAAGGAAACCGAGAGAGTAATCGGTTAAGTAGTAGCACAGTACATGTGCAATATGATTTGCAGAGTAAACAACGTGCAAGAAGCGTCGAGAGATGGAAAGAGTAGTAAATCCTATTAAGCCAAGTGAATAGCAAGCCATAGTATAAATGGCTGGAGTACATGAGCGGAAGCTAAAGTAGTAGTGGATGCCATGTAAACAAAAATGTTGTTTAATAAGTAAAAACATAGTAACGCAGCAAGCGGCCATTGTAAGAGTATAGCCAGACAAGGAAATGATGTTCATTCCTATTGCAATCTCATAAGAGATTTACTGCCAAGCGTTTACGCTTCTGCACTCTGTATGACTGAGTGTTTGGTATTGCACTTGTGCGGTAATGATCAAGTGGGAGAGCTAGGAATTGAGAAACGTTAACGAAGCCTGTGGAGCGAGAATCTAGAGAAATAACCGTGCGGCCGTTGGCCAAAGATGCATGAAGAATGTGGGCTATAACCCACAGGTCCCAGGACCAAGGCAGGGTAAATGCAGAGTAGTATGAATGAAGAATTCTTGTATAGAAACAAGTAAACAAACATAAATCAGAAGCAGCTATTAAATGAGGAAGCACTACATACTATGTAGTAGCTTGACCTCAACCGACAATAAGTCGGGAAAGTGAGTGAATAATCACGAAGGTATACAGTGCTATACGAAATAGATTTCCAGAGAACTGTAGAGAAAATCTATAACTCGTCGAATTCGCATACGGTAAGAGATACCAAGCGACGACTGAGAAACCTTTATTCCCAAGACAAAAAGGGATAAAAAGGGAGTGAAAAGACATTGAGAATACCAAAGGGCGAATTAAGCTCTAGTTATCAGGTCACACAGCAAAAGCTAGTGGGCTGTAATCCAAAGGTTAAGTATACCTAGAAAATGAGAGTAAAGGGCTAATCATAAACGCATTAAGGCCATAGAGGCTAGAACCGAACCCGGTTATGAGTTAATTAACCACATCGAAGTTAAAACACTTCATGATACTCGAATTAGTGAACTAATGTTCAGTGATAACATATGGTCGATTACGCGGGCGTAACCCCTTTTAAGGGGGGTAGGGCGAGAAACCGCTTAGAGTACGTTTTACGTATAGGTGCGTAAACGACTATGTGCATAGCACAAAAGAAATTATTTTGATGATTGGAACTCATGTTACATAAACGTGTGTACCCATTCACTATGTAATTATGATTATTATGCATGAGAGATGCGAGTAATGTGTATGTAATATGGATGAAAAGAAGAGTAGAGAAACTCCTGGGGAATGGGAACCCCTAGATATATGTCTATTGAGATTAGACATGAGTATGATGAGTATGAATCGGTATGAAACCGATGTGTAACCTAGTAGGAAGTGAGTTTCCCTAGGTGATTTTAATTGAGAATTATTGATGGAGTGAGTTCCATCCTTTGGAGTTGTATGTTGTATGTTTTAAACTGAGTAACAATTTGAGAAAATGAGCCATGAGTTGCTTAGGTAAAGTAAGCAAGTAAATTGAGAATGACGGATAACTTGAGTTCCATAACCAAGAGATAAATGGAAATGAATTGTTTATGATTATGACTAGAAAGAGTAAAAGATAGAAGATGAAAATGTTTTACTATCTGATTGTTTGAAACTGACATGGGTGGTGGAACTTGATCTGCTAGCGATCAAGGGAAACCGAACACAAATTGGGGTGGAAGGATAGCTCAACACTAATGCTGATCACATCAGGGTTGGATGATTCTTGAAGCTCCCTATAAGTGGTCACAAGTAATCACGCTAAGAAAAGATACAACTACCTTAAACCGGATTTGAAGTTGTGTGATGTTTTTAAAAGAGTTTTCAAACAGAATTTGAAAAAGGATTTTCCTTCGAGCATGGAGGCGAAAAATGGTTTTGAAACCATTGCACCGTACGTGCGGCGGTCCTAAGTGACCGGTTGGGGCGTGACAGTGTGTTATTTTCCCAAAGGCAGCGGGATTGGGAGAGTACCCTGAGAATGTCCTGTGTTGAGTGAGTCAACCAGAGTGCCTGAGGATATGTATGTGTAACGTTTGATCAGTACCGAGGGGACCGTGGGCCAGAGAGTGTAAGTGCCCATTCGTCATGAAACGACCGTGAACCAGAAAGCGTAAGTGTTCAACGTCACCGGTACCTGAGGGATCGACAGTGTATTACTCAATATGGATTCGAGGACTGTAGTGCCTTCTTGTCTTCGGGCCAATTCCATGGAGAGAGTACAAAGAGTATTTTTGATAACTATACATGTTGTGATATGTGTGTGGTATGTGTAGTGTGAAATGAGATTGACTTGTGAAGTCTGTAAGGTTATACGTGTATTATAACCTTGGCATAGTATGCCCATGAGAGTAACAATATTAGATTCACCAACTTTGGGGACAAAGTTCTTAAGGGGTAGATTTAATACCCCGGACATAAAAATGGTGATTAAATTATTCTAATAGGATTACTTAAGGCCTAATTGTTCCTAAAGAGTATGGGTAAAGAGAATTAAACCAAAAGAAAAGAGAAAACGCTTGAAAAGCGAAAAACGCTAAAATGCACGTCAAATGAGTATAGGAGGTATAGAACCTCGGTTAGGGTCCGAGATGGATTCCTAAGGCTTAGTTAGGCCTAATTAGTATACGGGAATGATTCCGAAGAAAATGGACCCAAATAATGGATTAAAACGCTAACGGAGTTTTAAAGCACATTTTTCGAGAAAACCCGAAAATGTGACTTTAAGTGGTCAAATGGACCCATAAAAATTATAGTTGACTAAATAACTATAAATAAACATTAATGGAAGTTTAAGAAGCATTAAAAATAAAGAAACGAGAAAAATCCGAAAAACGGGCCCGGTTAGTGAGTAGTGCCAAACCGGGTAAATAACGAGTGTTTCTGTAAAAGACGAAAAACGCTCCAGCTCATATGTTCTGGTTGAGGGCCGGGTTTTATTGGTCAAAATAGCTTCCTCTCAAACATGAGTAGTTAGTTAATTAAAAGAGTTGAAAAGTAAAAAGGTGAATAGTGTAAAGTGATTTATATCCCACTTTTAGTCTCTCTCTTCCCTTATTCTTTCACTCACGTTTTTCCTCCTCACCAGAGCTCTCTTCTTCTCCCTCTGGTTGCCAATGGCGATTTCTCACCTCCTCTCAGCTCCTCTCTTCTTCTTCAATTTTGAAAGTCCAAATGAGATCCAAACTCCTCAAAAATTGTACCGTTGAATTCCTCTCAACTTGGGGAACATTTCCCTCCTTTCAAAATCTGGAAAGCTCACATTTGACCTCCATTGAAAAAGCTTGGATTGAAGGTTTTAAGGTGTCATCTTGATCTAGAACACCCTCTTGTTGTTTAAGGTAAGAAATGAGTTCAAAATCTCTCTTTTATAATCTTCCTTTGATTTTCATAAATTCCAACGTTGAGCCCCTCTTCTTCCATGTCTAGCCAGTTTTTTTGAGTTTCAATAAGGGCTGGAATTTGTTAGCCTTGCTATCCAAGAACTCATCCTAGAAGTTTCAAGGTAATGCCCTTCTTAATGCTTAAGAGATCCTTTTTAAAATCTAGGTTAAAGTGGTAGTTATGTATTACCTAGCGTGTTATTGTTGGGCTGGCCAGCTTGAGCTGTTTGGCCGGTTGAGAAACAAGAAATAAAGAGGGAAAGATGAAGGGAGGAAGGAGAAACAAAGAAAGAGAAACAAGAAGATTGAAATGTGAAGGCTTGTGAATATAAGGTAAATAATTTACCTTGAAGCCTACCTTAATGCTTTTAAATTTGGGGATGGGAAGTAATTGAATGAACCCAAATTTATGTTAAGTATGTACTTGGTGATAGTTGAGAGAATAATGAGTTAATGCTTGGTTTGAGAACTATGCATTTGATGAATTATGCATTATGTTGTATTTGGAGGATTTGATGAGTTTTGATTGAACTTGTGTGCTGGTAGAACCCTTGTGGGTTTGGTTAGTTTTAGGATGGAATTAAGTGTTGATATGAGCTTTGGCAATGTTAGAAAAGTATCCAAGTTATGGCAAAATTCGTGTAGAAATTTAAGTGGTTTGAGTATTGTTTGAGTAAGGAATGACCTAGAGAAACTAGGTGTTGATGGAGATTGATTGGGTTAGAAAATCACCATGGAAATACTTATTTAAGGAGGGAAGATTGATGCAAAAATCTGTAGCAATGGGGTTGTTTAAGTGCTTTGGAGTTTTAGAAAGAGAATGAGAATTTAAGGCTTTAAGAGTGAGGCATGAACCTTGGTGTGAAGAGTGCATTATCTAGGAGGATTTGGAATGATCAATTGGAGTGGGAACAAATGCAAATTGCTAAGAGATAATAATTTGTAGCACAAGGGTGCAAAATGTAACAGAGAGAATTGAAAATTGTGAATTTGAGCAAGAATTTGAGTAGGGATTAAACCTATGATTTGAAGAGCTTTTGAGCATGATTAAAATAGTTGGAATACATGTGGAAGGATTAGGAAGTGATTGGAGGTGAGTTAGGGGTTGAAAAGAGGTCAAAATTGTCAATTTAAACACCTACAACATTGTCTGGATATGTAAACAAGTACACACAAACCCGAACCACATCAAAAAACGCACCAGAAAGACATCCCAGGGGGTGGTCCGGGTTTGTAAACCAGTACAAAACCCGGACCACATGTAAAATACACCAAAAACTGAAAACCGTGTGGGTCCGGTTTGTAACACTGGACACACAACCCAGACCAGTGTAAAACGTCACCAAAATGTGTTTTAAGTTTCCTAATGATGGGAAGTGAATGGTAATGGTTTTAGATGATGTTTAGGACTTGTTTGGTGACCTAAGAAGGTCTTAGGAAGTGTAAACAAGTTTGAGATGAAGTGAATGAGAAAGATGTGAGCTTCAGAACACATGAGCTAAACTAAGGAATAACGGGATAACGAGGTTAAGTACGGGAGTATTAGTTTTACATACCGTAATGCCTTAATGTTAATGGAAACATATGTATGTTATTAGTAGAACGAGTGTGAACCAAGGAACGAGAGGTCACACGGTAAAGCTAACCCCAGTGAAAGGTATGATTTTCTCATGCCCCCGTATGCTAACAGAGTTACTCTGATTTGTGTGTTTGTGTGCCGGCTTAATCAAGACTAAAGAATGAAAATAATCCATTGTTTGATTATGTATGTCTCGTTGTACGTTGTATGAGCAAACACGTATCCCGGTGTGGTCCAACATGTGCATAGACCGACTCATAGTGAGTAATGAACAAGTCCATGAAGTGAACTTGTAAGAACGGTGAAAGAGACCTAAGGGATTATTTAACTCCCTTGATACAAGGTCGACCTCTTATATGAGGATTTACCTGTTAAGAGAAAATAACCAAAAGTATAAGTAAGGGAATGTAAGGGTAACCCATAAACCTAAGATTACCCAACTTGAGTAATGTTCCCAAGTCAATAGGAACATAGAGAGTGATGCTTCTAGACTAATACATATTAATAATATAACTCCGAGAGAGAGTGCATGGGAGTGAGAAGTCCGAGAGTAGTCGGACCTATGTGAAAGTAGTAGGAACTAAGAGAGAGTTCCCGGAGCTAGTTGAACTATGCTCGAGAGCCATGTTTTTTGCTTAAGTAAGTATTAAGTGAAACAAGCGCGACATAGGAGACCTGTAGTGTCTCGAGAATCTACAAGAGCTTGAGTAGTAGTAACCCATGAGTGGGGTGAGATAAAGAGTAATAACCCATGAGTGTGGGTGAGTTGAGTATAAGTAACCCAAGAGAGAGGGTGAGTATAAGAATGAGTAACCCAAGAGAATGGACGAGAATAAGAATAAGTACCCGAGTGAATGGGTGAGTTATTGAATAAGCAACCAAGGCATAGTGAGGTATTACCCTTAAGGCCTAAGAGTAAATTAACGCAACTAACAACCTTATTATGTTAGTTAAGGATTGCATTCCATGGGTGAATGTGGTTGCTTGTGGTGTGTACATAAGTAATGTATTGCTATGTTGCATGCTGATTGAATTAAATGAATCTCCATGCTCTCTCGACTAAAAGTAGTCGGCGTACCGCGGTTAGCACGCGGTATAATGCAAATTTCATATGCAGCTTTAAGCTGAGCCCCTAGGGGCATCATTTTTATTCGCAGGTACACCAGAGACAGTCCGCTCGAGTGTAGGATGGGGTCGGTGGTTAGCATGGGTAGTTAATTTTAATTACTTATGTATTGAAAGAGGTGTAATACCGAATATGTTATCGGCATCCATATTGTAGACTCGGTATAGTAAGTAATGAATTGGGCATTGTGTTTATTGTGTACTCGGTTGTTCCAGTCCATCAGACCGTTACTGTAATTGAGTTAGGCCTGGTTAGCCACGAGGGGTGGCTCACGGCGTTGTATCACCTTCTGTTGTATTTAGAGTTCCGCTTTGAGATTAATGGTAATTGTGATAGTTTAAGAGGTAAAGACGAGATTAGCAGTAGGGTGTTCAAAGAGTGTGGAGGAGACCAGAGAGCATTCACTGTCCTGTGATCACAGTAAAGGTTGATTCACCTAGTTTGAAGGAGCTCATGTTAGACCTTATCTCTTCTTGCAACCTAACTCAACTATGCAAGATACTTTTATCATGAAGCCAGATACCTTCAACATGAATGTTCAACTCAGATAGATCAGATTGTGCAACAACTTGTGAGCGAAACAGTTCATGAGGTGGAGCACCTGTTGAGGACTTTAGCTACTCCCTTACTCCTCCGCTGTTTGAATCTGAGACTCCAATGCTATTCAACCACCAACTCGATCTTGAGATACCCATCAGGAGAGTCTCCGCATTGACATCATGGAGTCCTTTGCCCCCTCTGAAGTTGATTATTCCGAGGCTGCCCCAGTGTGCTTTACTAAGACACTGAGGATGCTTACATCCCCAACTTTGAGAAGGAGGAGCCATCGCCTCCCTTTGAGTCATTAAAGGAGAGTGCCATCATCGACTTCAAGGAGCCATCTCCTCTGAAGTTGATGTCCATCAAGGCTTTTCCTATGAGCCTCACCCCAAAGACGAGGATTACTACATTCTTGAAACTGAGGAGGAGGAGCCATCCAACTTTTTATGTTCATCTGGAGGTTCAAGGCCTTCCCCTGTGCAACAATAATGTAAGGTGGCATAAAGTCCACCGCTAAGTGTGAAGGCCACATTCCCATTTGATCCGGGACCAGAGTTTGAAGACAAAGTCCGCCCTGGAGTTCTCCTTGCACTGCTAAAGGAAGATAAATATGTCTTCATCCTAATTTGAAGAGGGGTATCCACCACAAGATGATTCTCGCACCAAGGATCATCAACCGAAAAATCTGGGTCGTTCTTCAAAGAAAATTATGCCCGCCCAACCCACCCGTTGAAGCCCACTTCACATTCATTTTTGATCCTGGAGGTCTTCAATGTGGTACGGTCTAGCCAAACACCTTAATATGGGCAGCTTCTCGGGAGGCAACCCGGATGATTTTCTTTCTTTTCATTTATTTTTATTTGTCAAGTTCTCCATTGATTTTGTTTTTGCTAACTTTTAACCCCATTTGTAGTTAGTTGCTTCTAGTGTTTTATGCAGGTGCAACATATCGTTTATACCGCAACCAAGCTACGCTAATTGAGGCTAAAGCTCAAGTCACTAGTAGAAAAAAGATTTTAAATGACGCACTTTAAACCACGGTTAATCTCATAACCGTCATTAACACTTTTATACCACAGTTATTAGCATAACCGTCACAAAAAGTGTCGGCGGGAGATTTTACCACGGTTCCACGCAGAACCGTCGTATATAGCTTGACGTGTTACCTTTTATACCACGGTTCTGAAGGAACCGTCATATATAGTTTTGACGCATTGTATTATATACCACTGTTTTGGGTGGAACCGTCATATATAGTTTGACGCGTTGTATCTTAAGCCACAGTTTTGTCACCAACCGTCGTTTTTAGTCATGGTCAAACACTTTAAATGACGGTTTCTTCGTAGAACTATGGTATATAGTCTAAGCAGGAATTCAAATTTTCGGCGAAAATTAACGCGGGTCTTTCTCTTTCTCCTATTATATATATTTCTCCTCACTATTTTACAACCAACACTATCGAACAAGGAATATGCTTTGCAACTCTTCAATTCTTCAATTCCAACAACTCGCGGTAATTTTTGCAACCCCCGGCGAACATGCTCTTCGCCATACTGGAAAACAAGGACATGTTGCGCCTCTTCAATGTAATTTTTGCAAACCTAACCGCGAACAATGACATCTCTGCGTCTCTTGTTTCTCACGGTAATTTTTTGCAACCCACACTAGCGACCAAGGAACATATACTCTGCGCTTCTTTTTCTGTATTTTTTACAACCCTAACCGGCGACAGCTCCGCCCTCTCTCATTCTCTTTCACGGTAATTGCAACTTACCGTCGAACAAGGAACATAATGCGACTTATTTAGCAACCCTATACACAAACAAGGAACATACATGTTCTGGGCTCTTCATTCTCTTCTGTCTGCGCTCTCTGTTGACCATTGAAGGCGCGCCGCTAAATCGCCGGCGAACTGGAAAAAAATTCACCAGACTATAAACCATGGTTTTATTTATAACCGTGGTTTATTCTTGATTTGTATACATTTTATACCACGGTTTTAAGTAAAACCATCATTTATAACGCACTTTATACCACGGTTCAGACTCCCAACCGTGGTATAAAGTCAATGAATATTCGCGGGAGAAGGGGTCTTAAATGACGGTTTTCGAGCAACCGTGGTTTTTTTCGCTTACTTTAAACGATTGTTCATAACCGTCGTTTATCGCTATTCGTAAATATACGATGCGAGCATAAACCACGTTCCTAACCGTGGTATTAGGCAAAATAACCGTGGTTAAAAACATTTTTTCTTCTAGTGAGTGTAGGGAGTTCCTTCAATGAATCAAAAACAATCTCAGGGGAGTACTAGTTTCTTTTATTTTGCTAATCTCACTTTCTTCCTTTATTTTTGACCCTGCTTGTCTTTGTCAGTGAGCCGGCTTATGTGCTATTATGTTGCTTGTGTCCCTTGCATTTCTATCTGTCTACTTCCCGAAAAGGTCTTCTAGAACCTTCCCCGGTTTGTTTGGTGAACAATGGGGACATTATTCAAATTAAGTGTGGGGGAGTGACCTTTTCAGTGAATTGTGTGCCTGAATGCTTAATCTCTCTGCTTATTTTGCGGTTGTCCAAAATCAAAAACTTGGACCCTTGTGTTGTGAGTTGTTCTCATTAAGAACAAATACTGTTATGAACTGTGGGATAAATGCTCAAATTTTTCTTTTTGATTGCTTTTGAGTAGCATTTTTCATGCGGTATGACCAATGATCTTGAATGGTTGGATTTTTATTGCTTAGGGGTTCTTTTTGTCTTCTTTCTTAGGGATTGCTAAGGGTGCTTCATTGTAAAAATCCTTTAAGGGACAAATGAGACCCATTGGTAACCAACAATGAGAGCTGAGTGTTCTTAATTGCAAAGGCTTGATCTTCTAATCTCTTATGCAAAAGTGAAACAATGCATAAATCTATTTTTTCCTTTTGTTTTCTTCTCAATGCCCATTCTTGAGAGAAGTTGGCCATGGTAAAAGCTCTCCAAGTCACCTAATCTTTAGAACTTTGAAGCACTTCGGATCATACCCCAAAACTCTAGATTTTGTTTTGCCCTAAGCACACCCATGCCACCACCAAAGATGATTCACACTCCTTAAAGGTTTTAATCACTTTTTGCTTCTTGTCATATCCTACAATTCATGTTAGTATTTGTTAGTCTTGAGCATTTCTTACTTGCTTGGGTGCTTGGCTTTGCTTGAGGACAAGCAGAAAGGTAATGTGGGGGTGGTGATGGGTGTCTAAATGAGGATGTTTTATAGGTGTATTTCATATGTTTTATCAACACTTTTCATGCTCATTTCTCCATTGTAGCTAGTTTTTCTCTACTTTTGTTTTTATTGGTGTTTTACACAATTATTATTGAAACAAAGGGAATAAAATAGCTAGGATTAAAATAGACGAAGAGACAAACGCGTGGGCGCAAACGGATCCAAAATCGGAGTTAAAACGAAGAAGATACAGTGTTTTGAAGATTAGCCTGGGACCGACCTTGGGACCGACCTTGAGAAGGTCGGTCGGAAGATCTGGAGGCCGGAATTGCAAATTTCAGGGGCCGAAAGCTACTGGATTCGACCGACCTTAGGACCGACCCTGGTAGGGTCGGTCGAACTTAAAAACGTGCCCGAAATTGCTACAAACCCGACCGACCCTAGGACCGACCTTGGTAAGGTCGGTCGGGTCGAAATTTTGCCAAAATTTGCATTTTTCAAAAGCAGGAAAAGAAGGAGAGAGAGGGGGGAGTTTGAACCCAGACCAAAAGCGAAGCCAAAGGAAGAACAAGAGGGGAAAGAGGAAGAAGAAGAAGAGAGAAGGATAAG
The DNA here is from genome assembly GCA_023374045.1 of Limonium bicolor. Lineage (NCBI taxonomy): Eukaryota > Viridiplantae > Streptophyta > Magnoliopsida > Caryophyllales > Plumbaginaceae > Limonium > Limonium bicolor. Next base: position 2,948 of record JAIOTZ010001565.1, on the reverse strand, counting down.
AGGAAGCCCCACCTCCATTGAAGCTCCCAAGCTCCATTAATAGCCATTTTTTACTCTCTCTCTCTCTCTCTCCTTTACTCTCTAATGGCTGTTTGAACTCTTGTATACCTGCTAACAAGAAAATTGTAAGGAAAAACTATATACAAAAAGAATAAAATAATAAACTAAACCTACAACTCTACTACAGGTAGCAAATAAAACCCGGTCGGAGTATAATGTAATATATTACGACCTAGAGTAGCGAACCCAAGGGACTTATAGAAAACTTGTAACACCCTGGATTTTGCATTAAACCATAGGTAATTAAATTACAAATATAACGGTGAAAACGGCTTCAAAAACGGACTCCAAACGAGTCCTTAAAGTGCAAAACAAGCTTAGTTTGAACTTGTGTCCGGACATGGAAGTTCGGACACAAGTCAAGAAAATTATACTGCGAAAGTCCCTTTGTCCGAACTTGTGTCCGGACACAAGTCGAGAGTTGAAAGTCTGAAACCAAAGACGTCCGAACTTGTGTTCGGACTTCGAAGTTCGGACACAAGTCGAGTTTCAAAGTCCGAAAATCCTTTACGCGCGTGTCCGAACATTGGTCTGAGCTTACAAGTTCGGACATAAGTCGAGACTTGCAAGTCGACCACGTCCTCGCATGCTGTCCGAACATTGAAGTTCGGACACGACAAAACAAAGAAAATTTCTTAAACTCTCGGGCCTGTTCGAACATAGATGTCCGGACGGATGTTCGGACAGGTCCTGAAGTGCACTTTCAAAAGCTAACACAGAACCAAATCAACATCAAATAAACACAATAACATGCAACCAAATGGATAATCATTTCAATAAATTAGTACCTCAAGCGATACACATAAACACTGTCGAAAGGTCACTTAAACAATAAGCAAAACTCCATCACAACTATAATTTCCCACAAAGCAATACCAACTAAAACACTTCACCTAAGTAGCAGCGGAATAGCAAAATCCAAAAGGCGTTACCGCCACACTCTAACGAAGAGTGCTTAGGCTTAAAACCACCAATCAAAAGACCAAAACGTTTCCAAAAATTTGTGAAACAATGCAATTCCAAAACATAACTCAACTCAAATTATGCGCAGTGTTTAACCAGTCTCCTAAGCTATGTGATACCGTGTCCTAATCCCCAATTCAGCCATGAGTACCTGCGATCATAAAACAACAATAAAAAATGTGAAGGGACCGCGCAAATCAGCAAAACTGTAAACATTGTCTTAACTCGTAAAATACATTTTGAAACCCATTTGCATTTATAAACAATACTTGCACAGAAACGTAAACCACATCACCAATTCCAAAGACCAACCACAAAACATAGCGGAGGGGGAACTTCCAGAGATCAATTAATATACACGGACGACACCCGATCCGGGGTCGCAATCATTAGAACTCCCACCTCACTCTATGTCCTTAAGTGTGCACACCCCCTAGAAGGTAACTTATGACCCAAAGGAGTAGATCATTAGAGCTTAACTGCAAGTAATGTCTGCAGCAAAATTAATATAATATTCACGGGGTACAGTACCAATAATTCACGGAGCACCTTAAAGGCACCAACAATATACACGAAGCACCAATCGGTACCAACAAGCCAATAACCAATCCAATGGAAGCCTCCTAAACATTTATCCAAACCTTTTTCCAAAACATCGCACCAGAGAACACAAGGGAAAAAAATAGTTCCCAATCTCCCACCATATCAAATCACAATAATCCAATCCATCGATATTCACAAAACGCAGAGGTAAAGAATGTTGAGCACAACATTTACCTGGATACACACACCACAATTAATCAACCAGCTAGATCAACAGAAGCATTCGCCAAGGAATTCAGAGTCTAGAATACAAGTAGAAACACAATCAGACACTACCCAGATACTAGCGAATTAATCATCTAACCTTACCAATGGATTCCCCTTACCCTTCTACCTGATCCGGCACCAGAGAAGCAGCCTAACAACGCTAGGAAAACAAGAACGAGAATTAAGAGAGGTTAGGAGCTTGATGAAAGAGAGGAACGTAGAGGTGGTGAATTGAAGATGAAGGAGATCGATGTAAGCAACGCAGTTAAATAGGGATTAAATAACATAATAAAGTAGTAATTACTTAATATATACAATTGATTAAAAAGGAAGAAGAATTGATAATTAGTTTGCAAAATAATTAAATAGGTGGGTTAACGATTGCCACAATAATACTAATCTGAAAACTGAGTAAATAAATAACATTAAAACCATGGAAGAATCTAGATTCAAGAATTAGAGAAATAAATAGATATTATTTGGTAAAGTAAAAATAGAAGAAGGGCTAGCTGATCATTAGTAAAGGATGAGAAAGATTATATAAATTAAATAGATAAATAAATAAATACTTAGTTGCTGAATAAATAAGTTAGGAAAAGGGAAAATATTTTAGGAAGAGGTAAAATTCAATTCGTATTCTTGGTCATAGTAAATACAATAACAATAATAAAGCTAATCACAATACTCATTTATTAAAGGTTGTAAAATCTGATTTAAACTCGCAAGGCTAGGAGGACATAGTAAAGTTGTTTGAGATGAATATATATATATATATATAAATATAGCTTCTCTGGGCCTCTATAATCCTAGTAATACCATTCTCGACTATATGTTATTTTAATCCTATGCCAAAATTCACGGGTATTTCATCTCATCCCCCTTAAAAGAAAGCTTCGCCCTCGAAGCTAAGCCTAAATAATACTCCAACTAATAGGCTGATTCTGAAAGCTGAATCCAACTGAACTTGACATAAGTCTTGAACGGTTACCTGCTCGAAGAGCTGAGGGTACTTCTTTTTCATTTCCTCTTCGACCTCCCACGTTGCTTCCTCAGTTCCATGATTTGACCACAAAACCTTGACCATCCGAGTGGACTTCGATCGGGTCTCTCCAGTC
>JAIOTZ010001564.1:0-31725 GCA_023374045.1 Limonium bicolor | reverse complement strand
TTTGTTAAGTTTACTATACTTACTATTAGTAGAAAGAATATTGTTACCCAAAATCTGTTTTGGATTACTACGGGTAGATGACTTTTAATAATGAGTGACAGTTACTGTAAAGTTTCTATATCTTCAGTAATAACTTAATTGTCACCAAAGAATGTAATTACATTGAACAAATTTTAAAACCCTTTTACTATCATAAAAACTTTTACTGTTTTTCTCCCACCATTGCTCTGCTCATCTCTCCCACCACGCCACGCTGTTCTCTTCGTCTCTCCCACCACACCGCGAGCTGCTCTCCTCGTCTCTCTCACTGCGCGGAGTCGATCCTCTCACTGCTCTGCTCATCATCGTCTCTCCCCGGGACTTCAAGCCGGACTTTACCAACTCGGGAACACGTCACACACGGAGAGGGATTTTCACAAATCAGGTACCAAATCCATCTCTACTTTCATCTCCACTCCACTCTCAATATGCTTGTGTATGGTTGCTTTTGAGCCAACGACATCATTATTCATTTTCTATCCTCTTCGAAACTAGGTCGGGCATGGTTAGAAAGCTTTAGCTACTGTTCGTTTCCTTTCATTTCTGAAACTAGGTCGAGCGTGGCTTTGACCTTTTTTTTCATTTTCATTTTGACATAATTTTTCTTCGTTATGTATCTATTTTTTATTTTATGCTGCTGTAGAGATTCATTCACTACACTACTGTCTTAATTAGCAATCAACTTTCGTGTCTCTTACAGGTATCGGATTCCTGTATATCTAATTAGTAAATGATACTTTCAACTCAACTTTATGAATTGAAGAACGTACATAAAAAACAATATTATACGTCTTTCCTTTTTGAAGGTTCATCCCTGAATAACCTGGGTTATAACACCAACTCCTCCAGAAGGACAATCACTCTCCCATCACATAAGATATCCATTCTAAGTGCCACTTTATTGTTTTCAAATTTTGAACTTAAATCAGTTGATATCATTTTATTTTATTTTTTCATTACCAACCATACCCCATGGATCAATCCATGATGGAGAATGTCTTCCACCAGCTTCAAACCCTCTATTGTATACAAGCTCAACCCATAAACCACCTTCTCCTGCTTGATTAATCTCCTCAAAGAACACTCCGATTAGGCATACGTCGCACTTTGTTTGCATTCACAATCAAAGATGTAGCATGACTATTCATACTGTATCATCATAATCATCACCATATGCACCTGTAGATAATAACAGCAATACCTACCACTAATACTACTACTGATGCATCCATACTGACTCTCCTCATAGCTGATATATGGCCGATCGATGACAAATTAGATAATCTATAAGAGTATGTATTTGAGAACATCTAATTAGTAATCCCATTATAATGTAATCACGGAGTTCATTTGACGAGCATTTTTAGTTCTAGAAGTCAATAAGCATGTGATTAGCACTATTTACTCATCAAATCAGTTACGATTTCCTGACCAAACTTCTCTTGATTCTGCTAGAAATTACACTGATACTACAAACATAAAATAGAAACGGGCATCATTTTTTTTTTGAAAATTAGTCATATATATGAATTAAGGGATTACATAGCTAAGAGCTATTAACCTGCATTGAAAGTTGAAACAATAACTATGAAACCTGATTAAAGTATGCTATGCCTAGTAATACTAACCACTTCAAAGTTCTGACTATCCATACTTGAAGACTGTTTCAATTAGTATGCTATGCCTAGTGATTTAAGATTCTTTCCTAGCCTTAATTATACGTGCCCGCTATAACTCTTTCTTTTGTCTAGATTATGGTTTACCATGATGTTACAGCCTTCGACTATGAATGGTTTATTGGATTAGCTAGCGTGTAAGTCATGATTTAGGATGATACCTTAATTACAACATTTGATCCAGTAGTGATGGATAGATAGTGATGGAATTTGTTATGTTGTTATCATGATGTGCACGCTAGCTAGTCTAACAACAGAAGAGATTTTTTTTTGAAAATAAAAACAATATAAAAGTTGGTTGTAGTACCTTGTTAGCTCTTGTGATAGTCTGTGTGTGCAAAAAAGTGTGTAGTGTGCCAGTAGATGAATGGACAACCATCATGTCGATCTGAATGAATATGGTAAGGAAGTAGGCCGTAACTTCCTGATTGAAGTATTTTGCGATCATATTGACAAGTCAAATTAGTTGTAGTGTTATTGGATATTTTCTTGCCCTTACTATAGACATCTTCTTTTACTTCATGATTAATGATCATATATACTATAGTGGGACGAATATGCTGTTATACAACTAGTTAGTAATTATTTAAATGGTGGTTTAGATAATAGAACTCTTTTTATGTTATAATTATTAATTCATTATCACTTCAGTTATTTACTTTTGGTCTATTAATGACCATTTCTTTTTGTTCTAAATATGAAGGCACTAAGTCCTAACATTTTATCTTGAAGGTACATCTTGAGCAATCTTACTCTTTATGTACAAATCAGTATACTACTGATGAAGATTCTAGCTTTCGTAGGTGTAACACCCCTATTTAACATATTTATAGCGGAAACAAAATACCAAAGGCGTAAAGACCATCGGGTTCCAAACACCCGGCACCAAACCTCACCAATTTACAACTTGAAAGATTACAACAGTCACGGTCTGAACCTCGAGAAAACTTAACAAAAATATAACAGTAATAAAACATATAAGCTCTCCACAAAACCTAATCCCATCCCAATCACTCGTTCTCTTCGTGGCCACCTGTATAATAACTCGTACCTGCAAGATAAAACCAAGCAGCCCACCCTGAGAGGGGTGGGTCAGTTCCCTGGAATGGAACTGGTACGATCCTCCAAAAACAAACTTATAATACAACTCTTAAATAAATAATAGCTTGAATACAATCACTTAAACCACACAGAGGAACAAGGCATTTCACAAATCACCAAGTCAAGATAACAAGTTGCGAAAGTAATACATAACAGAAAGTTAAAGTTAGTCAATCAGAAAAATCACACCATAAGTTAGTGTACATCCATTGTTTGTGTTAGATCCAGTTTCAGTTAGGAATAGGAAGACCCAAGTAGTCACAAGGACTAGGAATGAAAGAAGAGATCCAAGAACCCGTAACTCAAGAGTAAATCAAATCAACTGGGAGAGATGGCCCCCACGGCCAAGTACGTCCTTTTAGACAGGGGATACAGCCCCTCACTGTTCACTACGTCCCTTTTGGGACAAGGGATATACAGCCCCTCATGTTACCATTGAAGACGCAACACGTCGAAACACAAGACCCAGCTCATGGATGAAACGATATCCAGAGTCAAAAGAAGAATTACCAAGATTGTCCTTCTCCATATTCCCACTAGATCACTAACTACCCAGAGCAATACCAAAATACTCAGTTCTATAGAGTGCAGAAGCATAAACCCTAAGTAGTTAACGTCTAATGGAACAACCAAATAGAAGGAACCAATACCCATGTAAGTTTCACATTCAAGGCTCAGTTAGTCACACAAGCTGAGTTAGTCAAACAACCATTTCCTTTTAGAAATCCACTTTAGCGCAGTTAGTGTTTGTCACAAACATCCCTTAAGTCTTGTTAGCAAGGCATAAAAGTACGAGAAATCGTACCTAGTATGTGAAGAACAGTAATTAACTTTGAATGAGTGTTCCCCCAATAGTAACCTATAATTAATGTGTTCCAAGTGTTGATTAGTTAAGGGACTTATATACTAAACAACCTTCTATTCTTACTGATTCATAGTTCCAGGTTTACCATTATTCTCTCACAAGGTTTTGGGCTAGGTTTCGTTAATTAAATCTTTTGTTAGGCCCATTTCGTTTAAACTGGAACGATTTAGGATTTAACCCTGAGAGTGACCCAACCTCTCCTTGAATTGTTTAAGTGGGCTTTTTGGAGTTCATAAACTTGGGCTCAGTAGATTAGCCCAAGACCGTGTTACGTTTGCGTTGTTTAATTAAACCCTTAAGTTATCAATGACTATGTTATTACACTCCGATTAAAATCCTAAAGTTTAATACATAATTATCTATATATATATATTATATATATATATATATATATATATATATATTATTTTTCCTTATATTCCCACAAGCAACGTGATTTCCTTCATCTATTTTTAATGTATTATATATATATATATATATATCTTTATGCATTAAGATTTAGCCAGAACATTTTTCAGAACTTTTATTGTATTTAATTATAGTTACTAACTTTTAGACATATTCACAACTGATATATATGGTTTATAAAATAAAGTATTTTCCTTTATTTGGTTAATATATATATATATGCTTGTACCTGTATTAGAATTTATTTAAGTCATCCCTTATGTAGCTTATTGTATTTAAATTATCTTTATTAACTTCAACATTTATCTGCACTCCATGTATGTTTAATAAAGTATTTCTCTTGCTACATCTTAGAATATTAGCATCTATAATGTTTAGTTAATATAAGTGTTATTTATTTAGCTCCTTGTTTTAACCCAAGTTACTATTTAATTCCCTTTTTAAATATGTGTAAATATATATATATTCCCTTATTTTTAATTAAGAATGTTGACTTCCATATTACATAATAATTAAATGTAGATTAGCTTAGTTCCTTGATTTAACATCAACTTCTATTTTTATTCCTCTCATATAAGTATATATATAATTATATATATGTAAATAATATTTTTCTTTTTTTTACTTCACTTAAAAGTCAATTCCCAAATATTTATAAACATACTATTACTAAATGTTAGTTTAATCTTTTCATTATTTCCCAACCTAAAAAGTTTATTAATAAACTATACTTTAATTTTTGTTACATTAAAAACCATATATTATAGGTTATTCTTATGAAAAATTCATAAACACAATTTTTAAACCCATTTACCATTGTCCAAAAATTCCCAAATTAAATATATAGTAGCTATAACATTTTTGACATATTATAAAATTTTTATTTCATAAAAATATCTTTTTTATTTAAACAAATAATTCCATAATACCCGTAACTTGCAAAAATCATAACTTACGTTTAAAAACTCTAAAACCATAATAATTTACATCAAAATAAACTAGATGTTATAAGGGATCTATAGTTAAAATTTCAAGTCAAAATACATTCGGGAAGATATTTAAACAAATTCAACAAGTTAGGGTTTAATTCTGGAAATATTATAAAACTTAACACAACTTAAACTCCCCAGATCTAATCTTGGCCGCCCGTTTCTAAAACCTACGATCAGACGGCCGAAAATTCTCGAGTTCATCAGCGAAAGAGGAATGAAGTTCGAGTACTAAATCCTTGATTCCTCTCAACTCACAGAACCAAATCGAGTGATTTTTGTTTCATTGAATTTGAAATCTTCATGTGGTTCCATTGATACCAATTTTATGATCTAAGATGCACGAAATCGGAAATACGAATCTGGGTATCGAGTTTAGGGTTTATGTTTGTTTCGGTTTTCGATTTGACAAATTCTTCCAATATAGTACGCAATAGACTAAATTAATACATGGGTTAGACCGGTAATGCAATGTAGATTAACAACATCGGAAGAATTTGAAGAAAACTCACCGGAATTGCACAAATCGAAGGGATTTGATTTCGGTTTTCTGGAAAATGTTCGAACTTGACTGTTTTGAGGAGCTCACTTTGCGGATCTATAAGTTAAGTTCTAGATCGAATTAGAATACGTATAAGGGCTTAATCGAAAGAGGAGATTTAGATCTATAATTTGATAGCAAGACTCAATCTGACTTGCATTATACAGAAAGAAATTTAACCCGAAAGTTACGAGTTTATACCTTTGCAGTTTCTATGATTTTATGTGCAGTTCGAGTTGGCTACTTCATAGACCAACTCGCGCCAGCCGGGAATGATTCAAGCCACCAAACCTACCACATTTTAAAGTAGGGATGTAACTCTAAACACTAGTGGAAGAATCATTGAATTTGATAGATTAGAGAGAAAGTTACAGATCTCACAAGATCTGAGTTTACCTATCGTTTTCTGGAAAAATCTGGGCAGAAAACCCACCGTGATCGACTAGCGATCTTTAGACGCCTTTAACTTCTACTCAATTCAGAATCAGTGAAACACCCCTGAATATTTACTCACATAAAATCGTAAACGCGAGGAGACTATCCGAAAATAACGCGTTATATAATTCGGACATAAAGTAATTTATGAACAAAAAAATTTAGCAATGTTATATGTTATTATAGTCGTACTTATATATGTCCGAATACGAGAATACATGTACATAACGTTATGATATTATAACGTTGTAAATAATAAATAGTAACGTTGCATAACATCGTAACGTTGTAATATAAATGATAACGTCGCATAACTTTGTGACAACTAAATAAATAAATATAACGCGGTATATTATATAGTCTTACATACATAAATAAGCAAGTTTAACTTATAAAAAAAAAGGAGCAAAGACGCTCTTGCTGAGGTTCGAACCCGAGACCTCCCGTACCTTCCCTGAGTGCTTAACCAGTTAAGCAATGCATTAATGGGTTAAAACTACATTTAAAAGATAACTAGGTAGTTAGATAACATGAGAGTGTGTTACAGGAAAAGGAAAAAAATAAACTAAGCTGATGTATTAAAGGTAGAGGAATAAACTGAAGTATGCTTCAGTGTTACAGTTCTGTTTTCTTTCTTTCAGTTTCTTCTCTTTTGAGTTCTGTGTAACAGAGTTCCGGAAGTGTAGCCCTTGCTGCCTTGGGTGTGTTTTGAGTCAAGAGCTGGGTAGACTACCTAATTAAACGAGTAAGCAAGTTGAGTAAACGGAAATCAGATTAAAGAGCAGAAAGAGAGCAGAAGACAAAAATGCATCGGTTACCTAGTTTCAGTTTCTTGTTTTAGTTTCATGTTTCAGTTTTCTTCCCAGTTAGTCTTAGGAAGTTCCTGTAACATAAGCTTGGTTGTTTTTAGTATTGTTTGGAAGTCTGAATCTCGACTAAACACCTAAGCAGGTAGAGGGGTGCTTGGGGACTGATTAAAGAACAGATTAATGACTTAAAAGACATGTTAAAGAGAGGTATGGAAATTAGTTCCTCAGGTCCCTGCAACATACCAGTCTCAGTATAAGTAACATCCAGAGGAGCGTAATGATCCTATTGGCTTCCTGATGCATCTACTACACTACTGTTATGCTTAGCTAGCTTACAACTCCTTGAGGAATACAGTAAACAGGTTGAGAAACAGCAATAAGGAAGGAAACTCACCAGTGCATGCTGCCTATATTAGATCTCGGTTTCTGTATAAGGAACTTCTCAGAGGGGTGCTACCTGTTGTTTTGGGTTGGTTTGAGTTTAGGATTAAATCAAAACACTTAACTAGGGAACTAAGGCAAACCGGGGAGGACTGAAAATAAATCGTTAACAAGAAAAGAGATAGTAGATGATGCAACAGTTTTCAGTTTTCAATTTTCCATTTCTTTCAAGTCTGTATAACCGTGAACAGAGGGGCATAAGTGGTCATACTGAGAGATTTATGAGCTTAAAACTTTGCTAATTCATCTGATTACATGTGATAATATTTTGGGAAAAAGTAGGGGTCAGGTTATTAATGAAACAGAAAGGTAGAAGACAATGTGACAGGTTATGTTTTTCAGTGGCTGTTCTCGGATGCATCAGTGATGGAAATCAAGTTGTTCTGGGGTCTGTTTTAAGGATTAAAACCATACTGAAAAGGGTAACTAAGCATCTAGAGTATTGGGGAGAGTAAAAGCCTGATTAGTGAACAATAAGAAAAACATAAGAGAAAAGAAGGAAACATATCAGAGTGTGATATTTCAGTTTCAGTTTCAGTTTTTCTGGTTTCCTTCTTCTGTGTCTGTGTCTGTGTAATTAACTACAGATGCGGTGTGGGTGTTTCATAAGTCTAGTCTTGAGTATAAACCAAGGTTAACACCCATGATTGGTTGTGTAAGCACTGCAAGAAAGAAATAAACATAAACTAAACTAGCTAACAACAATAACCGAGAAAGAATGGGTAGTTTGTGTACAGTTTCAGTGAGGTTATAGTTTCTGTATAACCAGATTATAAGGGTATTATAAGTGGTGTTTCAGTTTAATAATGATCACAAATAATAGCTAATCATATAATAAGTAGAGTGAAACATGTGGAGAAGGTTGTGCATCAATTACTACATTAAAAATGAAGTTAGTTAAGGTATTACAAAGGGCTTGTGTCAGATTTTGAAACTTTTGGATCTCTGTATAAAGGGGTTTAGGAATATTCTATGGTCTATATTACCATATTACAAGGGTTAAAAATACTCACCTGTTACCTAAGGAGGGGATACATACTAGACAAGTTTAATCTATTTTACATAAACTTGTTACATAAATAGCACCTAAAACGCTCTAAACCATTTACTAAGGAAACGAGACTTAGTTAACATGTAACTAAAGATATGAATATCCTAGGAGTAAGTTGAGCCTAGGATTGATGCTTGTGAAGTTCTAAGAGTCAATATAAACTAGGCATGTGACAACATACCTAGGGAATGACATACGATATTAAGTGTCGTCACATAAAATAATAAACTGACACACTGTTTTAATTACCTCTAGGACCGTAGCGAGCTCCGACCGGGACTTCGAGTGTAAGACAACTCGTGCTTTCGATTAAGGTATGGACATGTGTGGTTCGTATGTTGCCGTGTTACACGGCTTGTTTGCTTTGTGTGCTGTGTGCTTTGTGTGAAAATGACATAAGATCAAAGCATGCAAATGGATTGTTTGTTTATCTTGCTTATTGCTTGTGGTGTGCTTGTGTGAAGTATGGAAATGGATTGCTCATTTAAATTGCGGTATTGTTTGCTCTGATACCACTTTCTGTAACACCCCCGAATAACAATCAATAAATTAAACGCCGAGCCTAACGGTGATATGAGATGTCTACGCAGCGGTTCCTACTCTATTCGGGTGCTACAGACGCCAACCACCCACGTGGTTGACAGTCCTCATTACCAACTCCAAGTTACGGTCTGTATGACTGGAAGTCCAAGTCCAACTTAACGAAATCCAAATACAATATAAAGTACAACTCAAGTACCGAGCATCTACAGTTTAGTTAACAACTTAAACAACATAACTCATACATAAGAAAGGATACTACTAAAAGTCTTGCCATGTGGACTACCCCTATGGTAGTCACCCTTGCCTACTCTCCGTTATCGTCTGGCTCAAGACCTGAAAAAAATTGGGTGTAAAGGACTCAGCAAACTACGCTGAGTATGAACGTGTGAAGCCCACATGTTACCGGGCCACACGACTACTTGGTCGAATATTATTAAGTCATTTTACATGCTATATTAAAGCAGTAAAGCACACATCAGCACATCATGATATCATACACACCCATCGGTAGCATAGCAATATCAGTAAACAACCAAGCACAACTTGCAAGTAGCATCGCAATGTCAATAAGCAACCAAGCACAACTTGCAAGCACGTAACTCAGCACAATAACATGCTAATGTAGCAACAACAATCAAGTACATAACACAATGTGTGCGTAGGTATATTATACCGTCGATCCTCACTATGGGATCATCCCAAAGATTACGTATTGTTTTCTTGTTTTCATTACACATGTTTTCCTTTCTTTTCTTGCACCGAGTCAGGGGATATAGGTTGGATCCCGAGACTTTATTATGTAGGTGCTATTCATTCCTTATTTTCTTAAAGGATCACATTTGTGACTTCTCTTGTTTGCTTGGTCTCATTACACAAGTTTTCCTGTATTCACTGGCACCGAGTCCGGGGATATCGATTAGATCCCGAGACTTCATCATGTAGGTGCTAATCGTTCCTTGTTTCTTTAAGGATTATTTGTGAATTCTTTTATCACCGCACGTTGGAGGACGTCTCCTCCATAGCTAGTCCCCCATTCCCGACACCCAGGGTCAAGGAAGCGGAAGTCACCTCTAGACTCCAGGATAAGCTTCACCAATTTGTCACTCCCCCATTCCCAACACCCAGGGTCAAGGAAGCGGAAGTCACCTCTGGACTCCGGGATGTGCTTCACCAACCTGTCACTCCCCCATTCCCGACACCCAGGGTCAAGGAAGCGGAAGTCACCTCTAGACTCCGGGATGTGCTTCACCATAATATATTCCATCATAGACGGTCGAAGGATCTGATGCAGATACCAACTCCCGATCATCCATACCGCGCGGCCCGAGCTGTTGTCTTCCCGGGTTGTTCTCATGTTTCACAGTTGGTACTTTTCGTTTCATTATCATTATAATCTCGACACCATAGTGGGTGTCATTAGCGGTCCTCTAAAGTTAGAGAGGAGTTGTCTCTTTGTATAGTTCTTTTGTTTTGTCTACGTGGTTCGTCATGTCTCACCAAAGGAGACTTGCTCTTCATTATCATTAAAGCATAGACACCATAGTGGATGTCATGGTAGTCCTCAATGGTTTAGAGAGGAGTTCCCCTTATAGCGTTTTCTTTATTTTCATAATTCGTAGTAGTTCTCGTATAGTTTTCCCTTTATGTAGTTTCTTTGTTTACATAGTTCGTTGAGTCTCATCTCAAAGATCCATAACGCGAAAGGGACTAAACTACTGTGTAAGGAAAACTAGGTACCCCTATCTTTTCATCGATGTTTCGGCTTAGTGTAGGGTACGGGGGCGTACCCCTCTTTTAAGGGGGGTAAGCGCGTTTTGTTTTGTATGTGTGTTGATTTATTATGACGTATTCCTACAACCACTCGTGGTTGGTTGGTAGGCTTGTGTGGTTGGATTGTGTGTGTGAAAATGTTATGTACGCTATGTATGAATGAATGTCGTGTGCCTTGGTTTGCACTTTAGCATGTTATACATCGCTAGCTTCTTGGTCTACTATGAGAACTGGTGTGAAGCCACTGATGTGGCACGGTGCTTAGAAGCACCGAGCATTTTAGTTATGGACTTAATTCTTTGGGTATCGTGAATGAGTGCGGGACTGGATCCCTAAGATTACTAGGAGTGGAAAATATAAGTTAAGGAAGTAAGACTTCGGGACGAAGTCTCTTTTAAGGGGGGTAAGTTGAAACACCCCTGAATATTTACTCACATAAAATCGTAAACGCGAGGAGACTATCCGAAAATAACGTGTTATATAATTCGGACATAAAGTAATTTATGAACAAAAAAATTTAGCAACGTTATATGTTATTATAGTCGTACTTATATATGTCCGAATACGAGAATACATGTACATAACGTTATGATATTATAACGTTGTAAATAATAAATAGTAACGTTGCATAACATCGTAACGTTGTAATATAAATGATAACGTCGCATAACTTTGTGACAACTAAATAAATAAATATAACGCGGTATATTATATAGTCTTACATACATAAATAAGCAAGTTTAACTTATAAAAAAAAAAAGGAGCAAAGACGCTCTTGCTGAGGTTCGAACCCGAGACCTCCCGTACCTTCCCTGAGTGCTTAACCAGTTAAGCAATGCATTAATGGGTTAAAACTACATTTAAAAGATAACTAGGTAGTTAGATAACATGAGAGTGTGTTACAGGAAAAGGAAAAAAAGAAACTAAGCTGATGTATTAAAGGTAGAGGAATAAACTGAAGTATGCTTCAGTGTTACAGTTCTGTTTTCTTTCTTTCAGTTTCTTCTCTTTTGAGTTCTGTGTAACAGAGTTCCGGAAGTGTAGCCCTTGCTGCCTTGGGTGTGTTTTGAGTCAAGAGCTGGGTAGACTACCTAATTAAACGAGTAAGCAAGTTGAGTAAACGAAAATCAGATTAAAGAGCAGAAAGAGAGCAGAAGACAAAAATGCATCGGTTACCTAGTTTCAGTTTCTTGTTTTAGTTTCATGTTTCAGTTTTCTTCCCAGTTAGTCTTAGGAAGTTCCTGTAACATAAGCTTGGTTGTTTTTAGTATTGTTTGGAAGTCTGAATCTCGACTAAACACCTAAGCAGGTAGAGGGGTGCTTGGGGACTGATTAAAGAACAGATTAATGACTTAAAAGACATGTTAAAGAGAGGTATGGAAATTAGTTCCTCAGGTCCCTGCAACATACCAGTCTCAGTATAAGTAACATCCAGAGGAACGTAATGATCCTATTGGCTTCCTGATGCATCTACACTACTGTTATGCTTAGCTAGCTTACAACTCCTTGAGGAATACAGTAAACAGGTTGAGAAACAGCAATAAGGAAGGAAACTCACCAGTGCATGCTGCCTATATTAGATCTCGGTTTCTGTATAAGGAACTTCTCAGAGGGGTGCTACCTGTTGTTTTGGGTTGGTTTGAGTTTAGGATTAAATCAAAACACTTAACTAGGGAACTAAGGCAAACCGGGGAGGACTGAAAATAAATCTGTTAACAAGAAAAGAGATAGTAGATGATGCAACAGTTTTCAGTTTTCAATTTTCCATTTCTTTCAAGTCTGTATAACCGTGAACAGAGGGGCATAAGTGGTCATACTGAGAGATTTATGAGCTTAAAACTTTGCTAATTCATCTGATTACATGTGATAATATTTTGGGAAAAAGTAGGGGTCAGGTTATTAATGAAACAGAAAGGTAGAAGACAATGTGACAGGTTATGTTTTTCAGTGGCTGTTCTCGGATGCATCAGTGATGGAAATCAAGTTGTTCTGGGGTCTGTTTTAAGGATTAAAACCATACTGAAAAGGGTAACTAAGCATCTAGAGTATTGGGGAGAGTAAAAGCCTGATTAGTGAACAATAAGAAAAACATAAGAGAAAAGAAGGAAACATATCAGAGTGTGATATTTCAGTTTCAGTTTCAGTTTTTCTGGTTTCCTTCTTCTGTGTCTGTGTAATTAACTACAGATGCGGTGTGGGTGTTTCATAAGTCTAGTCTTGAGTATAAACCAAGGTTAACACCCATGATTGGTTGTGTAAGCACTGCAAGAAAGAAATAAACATAAACTAAACTAGCTAACAACAATAACCGAGAAAGAATGGGTAGTTTGTGTACAGTTTCAGTGAGGTTATAGTTTCTGTATAACCAGATTATAAGGGTATTATAAGTGGTGTTTCAGTTTAATAATGATCACAAATAATAGCTAATCAATATAAGTAAGTTAGTGAAACATGTGGAGAAGGTTGTGCATCAATTACTACATTAAAAATGAAGTTAGTTAAGGTATTACAAAGGGCTTGTGTCAGATTTTGAAACTTTTGGATCTCTGTATAAAGGGGTTTAGGAATATTCTATGGTCTATATTACCATATTACAAGGGTTAAAATATTACTCACCTGTTTACCTAAGGAGGGGATACATACTAGACAAGTTATCTATTTTACATAAACTTGTTACATAAATAGCACCTAAAACGCTCTAAACCATTTACTAAGGAAACGAGACTTAGTTAACATGTAACTAAAGATATGAATATCCTAGGAGTAAGTTGAGCCTAGGATTGATGCTTGTGAAGTTCTAAGAGTCAATATAAACTAGGCAAGTGACAACATACCTAGGGAATGACATACGATATTAAGTGTCGTCACATAAAATAATAAACTGACACACTGTTTTAATTACCTCTAGGACCGTAGCGAGCTCCGACCGGGACTTCGAGTGTAAGACAACTCGTGCTTTCGATTAAGGTATGGACATGTGTGGTTCGTATGTTGCCGTGTTACACGGCTTGTTTGCTTGTGTGCTGTGTGCTTTGTGTGAAAATGACATAAGATCAAAGCATGAAATTGGATTGCCTGTTTATCATGTTGTATGATTTCTATATCATTGTTGAATATATCATTGCGCGCACACAGTAGTTTAGTCCCTTTCGCGTTATGGAACTTTGAGATGAGACTCAACGAGCTATGTAAACAAAGAAACTACATAAAGGGAAAACTATACGAGAACTACTACGAATTATGAAAATAAAGAAAACGCTATAAGGGGAACTCCTCACTAAACCGTTGAGGACTACCATGACATCCACTATGGTGTCTATGCTTTAATGATAATGAAGAGCAAGTCTCCTTTGGTGAGACATGACGAACCACGTAGACAAAACAAAAGAACTATACAAAGAGACAACTCCTCTCTAACTTTAGAGGACCGCTAATGACACCCACTATGGTGTCGAGATTATAATGATAATGAAACGAAAAGTACCAACTGTGAAACATGAGAACAACCCGGGAAGACAACAGCTCGGGCCGCGCGGTATGGATGATCGGGAGTTGGTATCTGCATCAGATCCTTCGACCGTCTATGATGGAATATATTATGGTGAAGCACATCCCGGAGTCTAGAGGTGACTTCCGCTTCCTTGACCCTGGGTGTCGGGAATGGGGGAGTGACAGGTTGGTGAAGCACATCCCGGAGTCCAAAGGTGACTTCCGCTTCCTTGACCCTGGGTGTTGGGAATGGGGGAGTGACAAATTGGTGAAGCTTATCCTGGAGTCTAGAGGTGACTTCCGCTTCCTTGACCCTGGGTGTCGGGAATGGGGGACTAGCTATGGAGGAGACGTCCTCCAACGTGCGGTGATAAAAGAATTCACAAATAATCCTTAAAGAAACAAGGAACGATTAGCACCTACATGATGAAGTCTCGGGATCTAATCGATATCCCCGGACTCGGTGCCAGTGAATACAGGAAAACTTGTGTAATGAGACCAAGCAAACAAGAGAAGTCACAAATGTGATCCTTTAAGAAAATAAGGAATGAATAGCACCTACATAATAAAGTCTCGGGATCCAACCTATATCCCCTGACTCGGTGCAAGAAAAGAAAGGAAAACATGTGTAATGAAAACAAGAAAACAATACGTAATCTTTGGGATGATCCATAGTGAGGATCGACGGTATAATATACCTACGCACACATTGTGTTATGTACTTGATTGTTGTTGCTACATTAGCATGTTATTGTGCTGAGTTACGTGCTTGCAAGTTGTGCTTGGTTGCTTATTGACATTGCGATGCTACTTGCGAGTTGTGCTTGGTTGTTTACTGATATTGCTATGCTACCGATGGGTGTGTATGATATCATGATGTGCTGATGTGTGCTTTACTGCTTTAATATAGCATGTAAAATGACTTAATAATATTCGACCAAGTAGTCGTGTGGCCCGGTAACATGCGGGCTTCACACGTTCATACTCAGCGTAGTTTGCTGAGTCCTTTACACCCAATTTTTTTCAGGTCTTGAGCCAGACGATAACGGAGAGTAGGCAAGGGTGACTACCATAGGGGTAGTCCACATGGCAAGACTTTTAGTAGTATGCTTTCTTATGTATGAGTTATGTTGTTTAAGTTGTTAACTAAAATGTAGATGCTCGGTACTTGAGTTGTACTTTATATTGTATTTGGATTTCGTTAAGTTGGACTTGGACTTCCAGTCATACAGACTGTAACTTGGAGTTGGTAATGAGGACTGTCAACCACGTGGGTGGTTGGCGTCTGTAGCACCCGAATAGAGTAGGAACCGCTGCGTAGACATCTCATATCACCGTTAGGCTCGGCGTTTAATTTATTGATTGTTATTCGGGGTTGTTACAATCAGCCTTGGACATAAAAAGGAAAGTTGTAGAGGGATTAGAGATCTACAAAATAAGCTATAGAACATGAAATTTGGATGAGAAACGAAGAAATTATGATGAGACGAAGTTACTAGATTAATCACGTTTTTCTGGAAATCTGGGTTGACAGTTTCAGGAAGGCAACTTTAGATCGAGTTTGCGGCGGATTTAGAAGGAGTTAGGGCATGTATGAGTAATGGTTGAAAAGAGGAGGTTAAGGAGAAGAGAATGAAAGAAACGACATGCAAAAATACCCTAGGATGGCTGAGATATTGGCGTCTGAAAATGGGGCAATAACAGGTGGTGGCTGAGAAGAGTTAGCCGGAATTGAAGGAGTTCAGGCGCCCTGACGTGGCGCGATTCCCGAGGCGGGTGTGGCTGAGTCAGCAGGCCCTTGCCACGTCAGCATCCTTCAAAATTTTGACTCTAAACTTCATTTTATCATAACTTTGGCTAGGATGATCCGTTTTTGACGTTCTTTTTATCAATCTTCTTGGTTTTCCATAACCTTTTTATTGGTATAGGTTTCATGGGCTGGTTTGACCATTCTCAAAAAGTCAACCCTAGCAAGGCTTAATAAGCTTTATGGTTTCCATGATTTTATATTGGCTTTTATGATTCAAATTAATGTTCCAACTCTTTCTAAAATATTTATAATATACTTGGAGTGTTTAGAAAACTTTCCAAGGTTTATTGACTTATAAATATTATTATTAAATTCATAATACTATATAATAATATATAGTAATCCAATATCTAATAGTATTCTTTAGGATTAAATGGAAGAAATCCCATGGTTTAATTTTCATAATTCCATATAAGGATATAATAATTTATTATTCACAATCCCATACTATAATAATAATTAATAGTATTATTTACGGTTTTAATAAAATAAATCCCCTAAATTAATTTAAATTAATTTAGGGGTATTTCAGTACGTGAGTCTGACCTCTTATATATATTAGTTGTTATGTTTTGTGACTACTAAGATGAGGGTAACTCTCAGCAGTGTGATTGCCTTTTTTACATCCGTCTAAGACCATCTTTCTTAAATTTCTATTTTTATGTGATTATGCACCATTTGTGTCTATCATTCTTTACCTTTGACATATATATCTTCTACAAACATTAGGAGTGATGTTGGACAAAGAATGGATGAAAATTATGGATCGAAGGGGTCTCATATATGATCAAGGCATAGATTCTTTTCTAGAATTTGCCTTTTGTTCAGCGTAAAGTGGAAAAACCAAAAGATGCCCCTGTTCCCAATGTTGAAATGTCTTAGCTTTTGTTCACATTACATGGAGGAATTTGAAACCAATGTTGTTCAAGCACCAGAAAACCAAGGCAGCAAGTTAGACATATTTAAGTTGACTGGCTCTTACATTGGTGGATAAAACCAACATTAGCTTAGTCTTGATGAGTTTCAACAAGTTCAATTTTATATTCTTTCAAACTGCAAGGAACTTCAGTATCTTATTGAGTAAGTCTATTTCATTGTTTTTTATTGATTAAACGTCCTCACTTTAATTTAAGATTTTCTATTTAAATGAATATCAATTAATTTCATGAATGTCACAGAGATCATAAATTAGAACTTCAGAGTCATTTTCCTCCTAGAGTTGCAATGAAACGACATAAGGCTGAACTTTCCAAGTGGCTATGTGATCATGTATGCTATCTCTCATTGATATACCTCTAAGAGTACTCATGTATTTTTTTTTGCTTATTTTAATTTCCTCGGTTACACTTCAATGGTCTTCATTTATAGGTTGCCATAGTGCATAAACAAGGATTGGTTAACGAAGACTTGTACAACCTTGTTCTATATCCATCTAGATTAGTGAGGCGTTATAATGCTTATACCATTAACGGATACAAGTTTAAAACGTCAGGTTCTTCAAGTGAAAATAGTCCTTCTCAAAATTATGGAGTCATGGTTAAAGGGGATGACTCTAGAAATGTAGAGTATTATGGTGTGTTGAAAGATGTTTATGAGCTGCAATACGTCGGTGGCAATAGAATTATGGTATTTAAGTGTCATTGGGGGGATGTTCTTCACAAAGACAAAGGTTATAAGGTGGATGAATATTGTCAGCTGAAACAAGAAACATTCTATAGCAGCGGATGAACCATTTGTTCTGGCTTCTCAAGCAAAACAAGTTTTTTATGTTAAAGATTTGAAGCATGATGATTGGATTTACGTGATAAAGACCGAACCAAGAGATCTTTACAAGATCCCTACTGCTGAGGAGTTCAATACTTTTGAAGAAGATGAAGTAGAGTACATTCAAGATGTAGCTGATTTTTCTGCCAACATATTACAGACAATGAATAATGATGTTACTGAAGCACTTCCATTGCATAGAAATGCTATGGTGTAGGACAGAGTTGTTGGCAAGGATGCTAAAAGACTTCAAAGTCTACTGAGAAATATAGGGAATTAAATTGAAATGGATTCTTGAAATGTTGTGGTGCGCATATGATCTCATTTTATCAGTGTTTGTTCATATGATCTTCTATTTACAACACTTATTCATATGACATCCTTTTATTAATGCTTGTCTTTATACATGAATATGAAGGGGTGATGGCAAGAATGAGAGGAGTATAGGTAGAGGTGGAAGTAGTATGACAAGCAAAGGAAGAAAAGGACAAAAAAGTTCCATGCAATCTCAGCTCAATGAATTTCAAGGCTTGATGGGGAGAGGAAAAGGTACAACTTTCATTACCTTTTATAGCTTCAATATTTATTAGAGTTTTGATAGGTTTTATATTTGAAAAACTAATCAAAAATTTTATTTCTTTAAGGTGTGATGGGAGAAAGAGGAGGAAATGGAAGAGGCAAAGCTTCATTGATGATGGATGACAATAGTACAATGCAACAAATAGGAGCTCAATCTTTAAATTCTGAAGGTGACATATATGGACATGTTGGTTGTGTTATCTTTAAATTTTTTGAATTGAGAATATGTTTTATTTTGAGTTTTACTAGTTTTTTTAATTTGCTTGTCTCATTTTTCTTATTTGATCATTGTGTTGGTATAATAGCACTTGTGGACAGAGGTATGGAACAAGGACTGATGAATAACATAGTAGCTGAAAGTAATAAGGATAGAGGATTTCTTCAATCTCCACCTATAGGTGAAGGTATATTACTGTTAGATAAAAGGTCATTAATACTCTCAAAACTAATGTCTAAATTTGGTGTAGGATCTGTAAAACATTCATGCAACGAAAAAGAAGAAGTAGAATTGAAAGACTGAAAGATGTAGCTACCTGCCTCTTCTATTGCTTCATCACCAACACCACCTGTCAACCATGATGGCTTGCAACCAGAAGTTGGTGTAGTTCAACAAGCAGATATAGAAGGTATTACATTTGTGTAGTCTAGATACTTTTATGTTAAGCATTTTTTTCTTCTAATTTGCTATTTATTTGTATATATGAAAAGAAAGAAAGGACAAAGAGGGAGCTACAAAGGGATGAAACTTCATAAGAAAACCAATGTTGGCAAAAAAAACTTGAAGTCATTATACCGGATAACATTAGCCAAGCATTAGGCACTAATGCTTGGGATCTAGTAAATCATTGCGGTTATACTGTGAGAACTACGACACTAGTAGATGCAAGGAGCTGGGAGGAAGTGCTGGAATCATTTGGTGAAATAGCTGAAACAAGTTGAGGTATGCTATAGAAGGAATTATTTTACTAAGTCATATTATTGTCATAGATTGCTTAAACTATTTACATGTTTAGTTCTCTAATATGGCATGTTAATGAACTACTCTTTCATTAATTTTACATCTTCATTTAATATTTCTTTAGTCTGAGAGAGATTTCAACTACATTCTTCAGACCCAAACACTTTCAAGTTTCAAGAATATTGTGAGGAAACTATGCATAGACTGTTTCGTAGTTGGAGATCCCGTCTGAGCAAAATATACAGAAGCTATGCGACAGATGAAAAGTGTATGAAGCATAAACCAAAAGGGTTATTGATAAGCCGCAGACTTATCATATTTATTGTATTAGATTTAGGAGTATATTAGTATTAATAAGGTTAAATAGTTTGTATTTATGTTATATTTTATATAAAGTCTATTATTTGTTCAGATTTATGTTTTATATGTTTTCTATACAAGGAACAAATCTCTAGGCAAAAGTTCAAGTGATGTCGGACTCGATGCCGGATGAATCCTGCACGGCACAAGCATAGAGCAGAAAAGAGGCTTTGTCGGACATGATGCCGGGTATATTCCATCTGGCATAAGTGAAGAGTCACCACGGTTGACCAAACGATGACAGTTATTGACCGTTGATGATTTGGCTGGTGTCGGGTATGATGTCGGACATCCCTTGTCCGGCACATACATCGTTTCACGTAGATCTGGTGGTTTCGATCGTTAGCAGTTGGGCACGTTTTTCATATGTACCGGCTACTTCTGATCCGGCACGACGCCCGACAAAAGTCAAGATTGAGGCTTATAAATAGGCTGAGAGTTTGCATCAAAGGGGACACTTCAACACCCCTATACACTCCATTCATTACTCCATTTTCGCCACCATTCCATGTGTTGGTGTCCAAGGAAGTTCTGCTCGATCATCCACGCGAAGAGAAGGAATCTCCTTTGGGTTAAGGCTATGGCCATTTCCTTAGTCCTCTTGTGCTTTCTTCTTGCATTTGGTGTAGATGGTTGAGTAGGAATTCTTTGTCTTCTTTGGTTAGGAATGGTTTTCCTTGTAAGACTCTCTTATGGTTATTAATAAAATTGCAAGTTTCAAAACTCCGATTCTGGTCTTTGTTAAGTAGAATAAGCTCGCTACTTATTCTTCTTTCTTCTGAATCCTATTTGAGGTTCAAAAGACAAAAATAGGATTGGTTGAAGAATCTAGTAGGTCTTTAACGTTGTCTTCTGCTTTTTAGCGGGAGCAAGACTTAAGATTTGAATTGGTCTATCTTTTCTTCCATTATCTTGTTCGTTTCAGACGTGATATATGTGTGATTCGATGATAGATAATGAGTTCCTGTTGTCAGACCCGAATCATGGAAGTGTCCTTCACAATTTGACTGCGCCGGGTGTACTGCCGGATGGAAGATGTCCGGCACATTCAAAGTTCTTGAATATGCCGGGCATCCGAGGTCCGGCATGACATCCAGCACGTTCATTTTTGGCAAGATTAAATTCGAGACTTTGCAGTTTGACTTATGACTATACTTATCTTACTTCGGTTATCATTTCGAGTCAAAGATATTTAATTTAGTTAGAATTTGAGTTAGTTATTTTAGATTAGAATTACATTTACTTTTCCCCCTTGTCTTAGAATAGGTTATTACCGGGAGTAGGACTAGTTTTTCTATAAGTCCCTTGGGTTCGATACTCTCGGTCGTAATATTTACACTATACTCCGACCGGGACTTATTTGCAACCCGTAATAGAGTTGTAGGATTAGTTTATTATTTTTCTTTTTGTATATAGTTTCCCCTGCAATTTTCCTGTTAGCAGTTATCAATTGAACAATGGAGGAGTTGTTTGGCTCTGTTTGCTGCACCAGAATTTGCTATATGTTTAATTATTATTGCAAAAATAAGTTAATATGTTGAGTGCAGTTGTGTATAGCTTGACTACAATTATTGTTTTTGCAGCAAAAAAGCCAAACAAACTCTCAGAATCGGTTGTAATCAAAGTGTAGGCACACCACTGGGAATCTAACATTTGTTGAGTTTGAGGAATTTTTGGTGAGCTTTGATTAATTCTTTACCTTTAAGGACTATTAATATGACTTTTGATGGTTTTTCACTTATCAGTTTCTTTTAGTTTAAGGACATACATATGTGGGGTGAGTGTGATGCATATATAGAAAATAAACGTAAGCAATTGGAAACAACTTTTAGATAAGACTGCCATTTTTAAATGTAGGACTATTGTTGCTCTCTAGCGACAATTAAGTCTTCTAACCTTCTGAATGTCATTGGAGTAGAGTAACGGGTTTAGGTGTTCAAAATCAGATATGAAAATGCACTGTTGTGGCGTTTTTTTTTTTTTTGAAAACTCAAATCACATTTCATTCCAGTTAAATGTTCAACAGTACATCGATATTCTCTGGGATATCATCTAGAAAACAAAACTCATTTCCCCACCAATTCCCTTTTTTTACGAGCCGATGCGCTTTAACATTTTGCTCCCGACAGACATGTTTCCACTCGACATGGTCAAAAAAACCCAAAATCCATGATTTATCTTCCAAAATCCTTTGTGCTTCCCACTCGATTTCGCAATTACCCTTCAAAAATTCAATAATGCTGAGACAATCCGACACCAGAGTGAAATTTTTTAACTTCATCTTCATCGCCAGGTGCAGCCCGTGAATAACTGCACAAGCTTCCATCTCCACCGGTGAGCCATTGAAATTCAATTTTTTGTAAGTTGCGCTCCTGATTTTTCCATCCCTGTCCATGCCCAAAGCTCCGACCCCAATTGCCCCGTCCTTTACCAGACCGCCATCCACCCAAATTGACCAACTCGGGGTACCGCCTGGGAGGGCCGCCGCACTTGGAGTCTGAAGATCCACTGTGCAAGCCTCCGCTGCCCCAAGAAAGGCCGTAGCCTGGTCGATCCCCCACTCGATTGAGGGAGCTGCGCCGCCCTGGACCTGGCATCTTGCGAACCAGCCGGTCCACAGAGACACAATAAGATTCTTCACCTCTTCTAGATTTTCCTGCATTAGGTAAGTGAAAAGCCAGTCAAAAACCTTTGATTCAGTGTCTAGATTACTCGGAATATTGAAATCGTTTCTAATGTTCAGGCTTTCCATCGCAGGGCAGAAAATCAGCGCATGAGAAATGCTTTCCCACTGGCCGCAGAAGAAGCACCGGTCATCAGAAGTGTTACACCTCTTTGAAATCACCGCTTTGCATGGGATGATGCGGTTAACCAACCGCCAGGTAAAAAGCTTAACCCTAGGGATCAGTTTTATCTTCTCAATTCTGCCCAGAATTTTTGCTGAGTGACTCTGGTATGAACTTGATGGATTGCTTCGGGACTGGATAGATTTTGCTAAATAGTATGCCGATCTTACTGTAAATTTCCCATTGCGGGTTTTCCCCCAGACCCATTTATCATCTCTCTGGACTTGAGGAATAGGAATTTTCATAATTGTATCAGCATCGTCCCTGGTAAACCAGTCAAACACCCTCTCCTTAATCCAACTTTGCTCCTGGCCATTAATTAACATAGCAACTCGGCCCCTTTCCTTCACATCCTGTGGGAGCTTCCATAACCATGGCACTCCACCAGGTTTTTTTGCAAGCCATTTGTCACTCATCTTTGTGTTGAGCCCATTGCCAATACTCCTAACCATCCCTTCCTTGACCAAATTCATCACCCCAGAAATTGATCGCCAGATTGGGCTTGGTTTTTTACTTCCCTCACCTTCCAAAATGTCACCGTTCTTGTAGTACTTTGCTCTAATGGTCCGAGAAACCAGCAAAGTAGGAGAGTCAATAAGTCGCCACAATTGGCGAGCCAGCAGTGCGTCATTGAAAGCACCAATCGACCTGAACCCAAGCCCCCCGTCCTTCCTGCTAGCACAAACAGGATCCCAGTTCTTCCAAGCTAGGGACCCAGAGCAACCCTTTCCTTTCCACCAAAAGTTGCGTATAGTCGCCTCCCACTCCTTGACCACCGTTTTTGGGATCTTGAGGACGGCCATAATAAAACTAGGGATGGCCTGTAGGATACTTTTGATAAGCAGAATCCTACCCGCCTGAGAAATTTTTCCTGACCATCCCTGAAATTTCCTTAACATCTTGTCTTTAATGAAACCCAGAATTTCTCTCTTGTTTCTCCCAAATTTATTTGGGATACCCAAGTACATACCCATATCTTGTGATTCCTCAACTCCTAGGATAGCACAAACATCCCTTCTCGATCCCTTTGGGACCCCCGCTGAAAACATAAGCTTAGATTTCTCCTCGTTCATGCTCTGACCCGAAGCTTCCATGAAATCTAGGAGGATGTTCCTGAGCATCTTTGCATTATCCTTGGTTGCTTCCCCAAACAAAAGACAGTCGTCCGCGAAACATAGACAAGCTATTTCTGGTGCTGAAACAGCAGCTCGAATGCCTCTATAACAGTTAGAAAGCATGGCCACCTTCACACTAGAAATAAGGACTTCCATCACCAACAGAAACAGGTAAGGCGAGAGGGGGTCCCCCTGCCTTAGCCCCCTTTTAGGGATGAAACATCTTCCGGGATACCCATTTATGACAACTGCCATGGAGACTGTTGTGACACATTTCCTTACCGCCTCCATCCAACGCCCTCTGAAACCCATTCTCTCCATCACATCAAACAGAAAATTCCATTCAACTCTGTCATATGCTTTCGCCATGTCAATTTTTATGCCAAAACTCCCCTTCTTCTTTGCCCTTGACTTCCCCATAGAGTGGACCAACTCATGGGCCAGAATTATGTTATCTGAAATCAATCTATCGGGGACAAATGCAACTTGCTCAGGAGAGATGATATCTTTCATTATTCCTTTGACTCGGTTCACCAAAACTTTAGCAGCAGTTCTATAAATGGTGTTGCAGAGGGCTATAGGCCGATAATCTTTCATGGCGTTTATTTTTGATGAAACTGTCAAGATGTTACTGCTCTGAAATGATAATAATGTATCATATGAATTAATATTAAAACGGTGCTACCTATTGCTGTTGTTGACCTTCTGCTTGCACTGCTACAACAGCTGATAAAACAGTGGAATTGGGTTAAGTAGTTGTTGTTTCAGATTAGTAACTTCCACCAACTTAATTATCCATCTGAGTTTCAATTGTTTTTGATATTGGAAATTCTCATATTGCTGAAATGAAACATGTTGCTACTGTTTTTAAGATTCTGCACTATAGTTTGGATTGATGACCTAAGAAGAAATGTTGCTAAAAGTTTTTCAGCCAAGGTCTAGCTATGTGAGGGGCAAAGGAAATGGATATAAAGGCTCTTCGAAGCGTGCTGACATTGCCGCTAAACATCATCGACATCAACAACAAACAATTTCAGATTTGAAAAAAGAAGTTGAAGATTTAAAGGCTGAAGGTCTAAGGCGAGAAGAAGAGAGCAAGAAGGCATATGATAATTTACGAACAGAACTTTTATCGATGTTGGCTGCGAGAGACAATGAGTCTTCTACATCTGCCTCATTGTATGAGGATGTGGAGGATTGGACTTTTGTCCAATGATATGATTATAGGTACTCTTCTTTCCAAATGAATAGTTTATTTATGCATTATATATCATGTTTGAGTTGTTGTGATGTTGATTGTCAAACCTGCTGAAAATCATGAATAATTTATTTATGTGGATTGAGTGCTGCATATGACCAAACAGAGAGGCCCAGAGAAAATAGGGGATATGATATGATGGCTTCTATATTGTAAAGTAGTAAAAGGTTGTATAGATTCTGTTTTATCACTACCATCAACAATAAGCTGCTTCTGCTATAATGAGTTCCATTAGTTGCCGCTAGCTACTATAAAAAAAACTTTTGTATGCAATGCTTTGTTATTAGCTTCTAATGCATGATTAAATTATCATTTAGGAAACTAAAGAAAAGGCTATAAAAAATAAATGTGGCTTCTAATGCATCAATATGAGGTGTTACTCCAATATTAATCAACTGTTTGTTCTAAAACTAGCCTCTGTTTTCATTTATCAACTGTTTAGCCTTAATGTGCATGTGTGTGATCATTTATTATTAAGATATTTGTTATCTCTTCTGTAGGTATGAATTCAAGAATGTACGTGGCATCTGAACCCAAAGGATACATGGCATTTGTTATCTCTTCTGAACCAACACATGTGTGTGTTCCCATGTGTGCGGAAGAAAGTTGTTTTTTGTGGAAATGCTGAATAATCGTCTGTCTAGCCTAGAACATGAAAATGAAGATTTTGTTGTGGAAACTCTACTGAATGCCGTTGTTGCTTCCATATACTATTGGTCTTTTTTAATTCAGAAGGGTACATTTGTGTTGATATCGGAATCTGCCGAATGTTGTTACTTTGCTGAATTTGCCGAATTTGCTGTGGTGAAATGCAGCAGGCTTTATTCGATGAAATAAAGTGTCCATTTGGTTATTTGGAATTGGTTTTTTTTATTTTTTTATTTTGAACAAATTTTTGGTAACAACTGTAGTTGTTACAAAAGAAAGAACTTAATCTTTGGCAACCAAGACTACTGTCACTAAAGTATTATTTGATAACAAAAATAGTTGTTATTAAAGATTTTTTTAGTAACGATTATCTTCGTTATCAAATTTGATATTCTATAGTTTATAAAATCAGAATTTTAGTAACGACATAACTTTAATAACGACATAACTTTAATAACGAATAAAAAAATTGATCTTTAGTTACGCCTTCTCTTGTAACGACTTTTGTCGTTACAATAGATTAATATAGTAACGATTTTGTTTTTTGGTAACAACTTTCATCGTTACCAAAGCCCTTTGTTCTACTAGTGTACGGTGTATCTTTCTTTTTATATAATTATTTTAATTATCATATGGGAGTGAAAATTCTCATATATACATAAGTATTCTGGAGCACTTAAAAGTTTGTTAAAGATGTAGAGAAGTCATAAAAAAGTGTCATATTAGAGGTAAATGTGTCTATTTTTTAATGGTCAGGTTTTGTTTGGCTTGATGTTTAAAAATATAATTCATCAGTTTTAAAATATTAATCGTGTTTAAGTATTCAAATTTTGTTTAAAATTACTGTTTCATATATTTGAATTTTTTTTTAAAAAAAGTAGAAATAATTTTAAAATACATGTCCAAACCTTTAAAATAACGCGAGTCCGAACCTGGCGAATGTGCCACTTTACAAGGTGGCACCAATTTTGTTCTTTTATGCTTTGTACTTATGTAAAACTTTAAAATGTCGTAATTTATTAAATTTAAGTCCAAATAACATAAATGGTGAAATATCCCAAACCTTTATTACTTTAATTAATCATGAATTAATTAAATAAAAGTAATTAACGAGAGATTAAGGAATTAAATACCCTTAAATAAGTAAAAGGGAATAATATAATATTTTTTTTTGATCAAAGGGAAATTATATTATTTAACCATTAGGATCCATATGAAGATCCTTGAATAACAACGGACGACAGTCATCAGGGGGGTTACGAACCACCACACAACCCCTACTACAAGATAGAGCTTTCTTTGCCATAGCATCGGCAACTAAGTTTGCCTCTCTCTTGATAGCTATAACATTACAACAGAAAAAAGAAGAGGACAACTCTTTACACGCCTTGACAATAGACACCAAGGGATGATTACAAGGAATACACGAATTAATAAGAGACACAGCTTCAGAAGAATCAGATTCAATGATAACTTGCTGGAGATGATTTTCCTTTGCAAGAGCCAAGCCATCGTAGATGCCCCAAACCTCCGATTCCAAGACATCCACTTCCCCAAGTAGATGTGTGAAGCCAAACAACCATTTGCCAAGGTGATCTCGACCCACACCCCCAGCCGCAGCAATTCCATTGCAAGAAACAGCAGCGTCAGTATTGATCTTAACAAAATCAAAGGGGGGGGGGAGTCCAAAAACTTACCAATACAGGATGAGGACTGATAACGTTTAATGGCTCCACCAAGCTGGAACAGTTCAGAAAACCCCTAAGCCTGCTGAGCAATAACTGAGTCGGGAGCACATTCTCAGCAGGAATCTTCTCATGGAACTTCCTGTTTCTCCAGAACCAGATTGAATGACAGGTAATTGCAAAAATCTGCTTCCAAGAGACAGACCCAAAGCAAGGTTTTTGGATACTACACTACAAGTTAGTCTTAAACCATTCTTGGATAGAACAATGAACATTAACCCAAGGAATCTGAAAAAGATCATGAAGAAATTTCCATAGCTGAGTATTTAGCTTACAGGATTTCAGGACATGAATGGTGTCCTCAGCCTCCCCACAAGCAGAACAGCGGTTGTCCCCAGCAAGGCCCCGCAAATAGAGAAGCTCCTTTGTTTTAAGACCCTCCATAGCAGCAAGCCAAAAAAAAGTTTTAATCCTTTCTGGCACTTTCAGCTTCCAGATAACTCTCCAAAAAGAATTCGCAGTACCAGGTTCAGAACATAAAGAATAAGCAGAAGCAACTGTAAGAGAACCCGATTTATCCTTATACCAAGTGATGGAATCTTCAATATTGGCATCAAAGATGGCTTTAGAAGCAAGAGTATTCAAAACATTAGAAGGTAATGTATTCTCCAACAGTTCCCACTTCCAACCTCTACCAGTCTCCCACAACTGATCCACTGTGGCATCACAATGAACACTGGGACTGGAACTGCAAACATCTAACAGAGGGCAGTCGATCAGCCATTTATCCTTCCAAAAAAGAATTGTTTTACCATTACCTAGCTTCCATCTTGCTCCCTTCTCAATAATTTCAGAGCTATCCAGGATATTCCTCCATGAAGAAGAAGAATTTCTTCTCTCAGAACCCACATATTTATTAAGCATCACCTTCGCCCAGAGCTTGTCCTGGTTGTGAAGAAGTCTCCAACTCAATTTAGCAAGGCAGGCCTTATTCATGGAGGAGGAAATTCTCAAGCCAAGTCCACCTTCATCCTTTGGCTTGCAGATTTTGTTCCAAGAAATAGTATGCAGCTTCCGCTCATTATTATTATGACCCCAAAAAAATATAAACGAAAATAAAACTAATCATTTTACATCGAAAAACGTGTCACAAATATTTTAGAAGGGAAAACGAGGTCTTAGAAACCTTATAAGGTTATTTGAGCATTTTTCGAGGCATTCAAAAATTGGTTAAACATTTATAATAAAAGACGTCGCGTTTCTCCTAAAATGACGAAACGTAAACCAATTAGATTAAATTATAATTAATTAAATTTATAAATAACAATAATTTTATTGTTTGAAAATATAAATTTGGAATCATAAAATGGTTCGTCTCATTAAACAGGACATCATGTTTCAGATGGCATAAAAAAACAGGCATGAAACGAGTTAAAAACTACATACATATGTAACATTATAAAAAAAAATTACATGGGCCGACCCAGTAATTAGGCCACGGTAATCACTAGTCCATTCCCTCCTAACTAAGCCAACCGCAAAACAAAAAAAAATGAAAATGCCCTAGCCCTCATTCTCTTCAATTACGGTAATACTGCAACCCTAATTGAAACAAGGCAAAAATTCTCTGCGCCGCTGCTTCTCTTCTACTCCCTCTCGACCTTTCTCCTTTCCCAACCGGCACGAGGATCATGTCTGCTCGCGCCTCTCTTCAATCTCTTTACTCACGAAAATACGCAACCCTAACTGGCGAAGGCGAGCGCGGTTGGACCGAAGAAGAGGCGGGATGAATCGATGAGGAGGCCGTGAAGCAAGAGCTGATTCCTTCCGAAAAAAACAAAGGTGTATATTGTATTCAGATTCGTATGCGTTTTCTTCGTTTTTCGATTTTGACTAGGATTAGAACTAGGAAAACTAGTCTAGAGATTCCCCTAACTCCTCTCTGTTTCTCGGCGACATTAGAGCCGATTGTTCCTTGCGAAAATCTGTAACTTCTGGCTAGATCTGTGCGGTAATGTGTGGTTTGTGGTGTTTAAAAAAAATCCGAAATTATAGACTATGAACTCCATTCTGTACATGGACACTACATCTGAAATTGTTTGGATTTAGTGTGCGAAAATAGAACCCTAAAATCGGTTAGGGTTCCGAAAATTTCAAGTAAATTTTATGTGTTTCTGAAATTGAAATCGATTAGGGTTTAAATCTGATTTAGGGTTTTTCGAAATTAATTTTGAGGTTATGAAAATCAAACTGGAACAATTATGGATGTGGGGTTTTGTAAAAAAATTTAGGGATCTGAAATCAAATTTAAGGGAAAATTTAATTAGGGTTTGCGTGAATTACTATTTCTGGAATTTGGGTGTGATTTAGAAGAAATTGGAAATTAAGGTTTGGCTATCAATTTAGGGTTTCGAAATCAAATTGGGAATTTTTCCAAATCGAGTTAGAATATTAGCATTACAAATTCAATTGGGGTAAAATCGAGTAAATGAGGGTTACAGATTGAATTAGATGAAATTAGGGTTTAAATTTGGGAATTTCAATCCCCTAATTTAATTCCCATAAGTCCATATAATAATATAATAATTTATTATTCATAATTCCATACCATAATTTACTAATTAATAGTATTATTTATGGTTTAATAAAAGAAATCCCCTAAATTAATTTAAATTAATTTAGGGGTATTTCAGCTAGGGTTACTTTTGACCCAACAAGGATAAACATTGACTTAAGAAACAACCAATTCTAATTAAAGAAAGGTTGGTACATTGAGATAAGAGTGGATATAAGAGTAAGGGAAAACTTGACTTAAGGAGTTAAATGCTAACTCGCTTACTTAAGGAACACTTTTAAGTCTTTCATTATGTTTGAGCTATGAGTTGCTTCATATATTGTATGGTGTTTATTGTACTTCCTATTAGTGTTGTATAAATATTCAATCACATGTATACGACAAAGTAGTCATGCGTAGCCCTGTTAGCTTGGGGGCTACACGTTAATCATACCAGCAAAGGTGCTGAGCCCCTAGGGGCATCCATATTATCTTGCAGGTGAGAAGCAGCAGATGACCCGGCTTGAGAGTAAGATGGGGTAGATGTATTACGGGTTTGGCATGACCTACGAGTTGTGCATGTACTCTTGTAGGGTAATGTATGTTAGTAAGTTGTATAGGATCTAATAAACTTGTAAATTGTTATGCAAATGGTTAAGGCTTGTAAGTACTAGTGTTCGGTATATTCGGGTCCATCAGACCGTAGCTAGATCTTGGAGATATTAGTATGCCTAGTTAGTCACGTGGGTGACTAACGGCGGTAACACCAAATGTTGTAAGAATTCCGCTGCAATGTTAATATAAGTAAATGGAGGTTTATGAGATGAGTATGGCTTTATGAGTTGGGGTGTTACAAAAAGTGGTATCAGAGTGTAGTTACGCTCTGATACTAGAATTACCGAACTTAGGAGAATACCGAGCTAGAGTTTGAGTTATGGGTTAAGGGTTGAGAGATAGTGCGAGAGGTGCGTTAGTTAGGACTTCCCGGTGTTTACCGGATACCTACAATACCTAAACCCACCCTCCGCGTCCCTAGCTTTAAAATGCGGGGAACCAACGCCAGAGAGACGGAATCCTTCTCTTACTCGGGGAAAATCCGATCTGGCAGTTACTTAGCATTATGCAATACGAGAAACTCCTCGATATGCAATAATTTTTGAAAACTTGAAGGTCCTAATTGGAGCGCAACGTTGAAATAGGCGCTGCCAACGGAATCCTATCAATGAGAGAACGGTAATTACCAGCAACTTGGGTCGACATGTTTCGCAGTCGAGATAACCCGCCATACCAATAATAAGAAAAGCATTATGAATGCAATGAAGAGGAAAAGAGAAGCGACATGGACACCGGACAGCAGTCCGAAGGAGCGTAACAGCGGGATAATGCCGCGCATGAGAATAAGACTATCTAAAAGTCTATTGTGAATCAGGTAACTCCCAACCTTATACGACTCGAAAGGTTACAAAGACCTGACGAACATAACTCGACCGACTATGAAAGCATATACAATCATACACCGAGATAAGACTACGAGGTAGTGCCTAAAGGAAGTCAACACTCGATAACCAGGACAAGCGCATGGGAATGAGAGCGAGAAGTAAGGCTAAAACAAATGAAAAAGGGTTTCCTCAGAAGGAGCAACACCCTATAAGGAACTACCTTATCGAAGACAATCAAGAAGCTTCTCAGATAATCAATTATCTAAAAACAAGAGAGCAAAGAAAGAGTCCCACGGACTACCAATACATGGAGACCAGAAGAATGTACCACTACCGACTTACACGGTACCGATAGCCCATCTTGCATGGCGCACTTGCCATAGCAAGTGCTGCCACAATGAAGCTATACAGGATTCCATCATGATAAGATAGTAGAATGCTACAGTTATAATACACATTAATACCGAATTACCATCCTTAAGAACTGGAGAACGAGAACTTGGAAGGGTCTGACGGCCTAACCATAATGAGTTAAGTTGGCACACCAGTCAG
>JAIOTZ010001563.1:0-31730 GCA_023374045.1 Limonium bicolor | reverse complement strand
AGAGAGAGAGATATGCAAAAATCTGAGCAAGGAGTTGTTGAGTGCTTTGGAAGGTTATAAAACAATGAGAGTTAAGGTTTAAGATTGAGGCATGAACCGATGTGGGTTGTGCATTGTCTTGGAGGTTTTGAAATGGTTAATTAAGTGAGAACAACACGCAAAGTGCCAAGGGGAGTTAGAAAATGCACAAGTGTGCATTAGTGCAAAGGAGAATGCAAATTTGTGATTTGGGCAAGAATTGAGTAAGGGTTTAAACCATGATTTGAAGAGTTTTAGAGCATGTTAGGGTGATAAACCTGTGGAAACTTGTGAAAGTTTATGGAAAGATTAAGGGTGGATTAAGGATGAATTGGAGTTGAAAAATGATGTATGTTGCAGGTTTTAGCAGGGTCCGGGACCTAGTCCATGGACAAGGACCCGGACCACCCCCTGTTTTTATGCCGAGAGCACACCCCTTGCTTTGGTCCGGGATATATCCAGGACAAGTCCCGGACCATGTGTAATTTTCACCGAGAGTTATGTTTGCAATTGGTCCGGACTTAGGGTAAGGACCAAGTCCCGGACCACCCCCAGAAACCTACGAGAGTGTTTTAAGGGTAAATGATGGGGGTTTGATGTTCTGATGTTATAAGATGTTAAGGCCTTGTTGGTGACATGTAAAGGCCCTAGGAAGTGTGAGAAAGTGTTTGGAAGTGGGAGTGAGAACTCAAATTAATAAAAGTAAAACTGAGAAAACGGGATAATGGGTACTACGGAGTAACATTTTATTATGTTCCGTATGATATTAGTATTAATAATAATGTTGAAACATATCAGAGAACCATGCGTGACCCGAGCTTGGTGAGATGACAGTAAAAGTAAAAACCCCGGTGAAGGTAGATTTTCTCATGCCCCGTATGCTACCGAGTTACTCTGATTTGTGTGTTTGTGTGCCGCTTAATCAAGATTAGAGCATGAAAATAATCCCTTGTTTGATTATGCCTGATTGTTGTATGTTGAATGAGCTAACATACTTGTATGCCGGTGTGGTCTAACTTAGTGCATAGACCGATCTTAGTGAGTATTGATGACTAGAAACCCGTTGAACGGGTAGTCACATAACCAATGGTATTATGCAAACACACACAAGCTATCGATTAAGTATAACGATAACACAAACATATGAACTCCCTAAAATGCGGAGATGTACGGGTGAGTATATACCCGATAACGGTTAGAGAACCTTAGTGAAACAATCCACGAAATAAATATGAGTGAGAGATAAATGACCTCCATCGAGAGGATTGAAGTTGGTCCAATATGTAAACTATAGAAAGGTAAAAGAGACCTAAGGACTATGTGACTCCCTTGAGATACGGTCGACCAATCTTATATGAGGATTTTACCCGTATAAGAAAATATCCGAATTTACAAGCATATGATTGTGAGGGTAACACTTAAACCTAAGATTACCCGAATTTAAGTAAAGTTCCCAAAGTCATTAGAACATCGAGAATGATGCTTCTAGATAATATACATGAATTACTATAACTCTGAGAGAGGAGTGTATGGAACGAGGTCCGAGAGTAGTCGGACCTAGTAAAAGAGTAGGAACTAAGAGAGGTTCCGTGAGCTAGTTGAACCTTCCCCCATGCTAGACCCAGAGTAGGGTCGAAACCGGGGAAGTAAGACTATGCTAGAGAGCCAGAGTTTTGGCTTAAGTAGTATAAGAGTAACAAGCGTGACGTAGGAGACCTGTAGTGTCTCGAGAATCTACAAGAGCTTGAGTATGAATAACCCAAGAGTGTGGGTGAGATAACGAGTATAAATAACCCGAGAGAAAGGGGTGAGTATATGTATAAGTAACCGAGAGAACGGGTAAGTATAAGAATGAGTAGCCCAAGAGATGGGTGTGTATACGAATGAGTAACCCGAGAGAACGGGTAAGTATAAGAATAAGTAACCCCGAGAGAGGGTGAGGTATGAATAAGTAAACAAGGCATAGTGAGGAATAACCCTCAATGCCTAGTAAAACCAGTTACACTAACAACATTGTTATGTTAGTTAGGAATCGTGTTCCGTGATTGGATGTAGATTCCTTGTGTGATATACATATATATTGTATTGCCATGATGCATGTTGTTTGATTAAAATGAACTCATGTATATCCGACCCAAAGTAGTCGCGTACCGCGGTTAGCACGCGGTATATGCGAATTTCATGTGCAGCGTAAGCTGACCCCCTAGGGGGAACGTTTTTAGTGTGCAGGTACTTGAAGCTGACCGCCGTTCGAGAGAGTAGGACGGGGACTGCTGTGAGCATGGGTAGTTAGATTGTAATTACTTATGCGTTTGAATGAGGTGTAAGTCCGAGTATGTTATCGGCATCCGTATATTAGACTCGGTATAGTAGAGATATGAATTGAGTATTGTATTTGTATGAAGTACTCGGTTGTTCCAGTTCATCAGACCGTTACGGTATGTAAGAAAGGCCTGGTTAGCCACATGGGTGGCTAACGGCGTTGTTTAACCCCTCGTTGAATAGAGTTCCGCTGGTGAGTAGGAGTAATTAGTAACAGTTAAGAGGTAATGACGAGATAACGGTTGGGGTGTTACATTACATGATTTCAATTTGCAAAACGAGTCGTTTTGGACTGATTCCAACGGCTACTTTGGCCGGTTCCGGGGCGGTTCCGGTTTCGGTTCCACCGGTTCCGGTTCCGGTTCCACGGTTCCGAATCCGACGTGAATCCAGGCGGTTCCGGTCCCGGTTCGCTCCCGAATCTCAAAACTTGTATTCGGATTCGATTCGCAAGGGGGTGGTTCCGGTTCCGAATCGGTTCCAGCCCGGTTCCGGCCGGTTCCGGTTCCAATCGGTTCCGGGTAGAACCGGATTCGGTGGCCACCATTATTAGGAGCCTCGGTGTTGATGTGTTATTAGGTGAGAAGTGAGGTAATGACTCTTTAATTACTTTCCTTATTAGTAATCGCTCAATAATATATAATTATTAATAATAGATTTTAACTTAATATGACTAACTTGAAAACACACTTTAGAGACACCAACAATGTAAAAAGACACTTTAACAATAGATCATATAGCTAACAATACAAAATCAACGACAAAATAACTACCAACACAAAATCAATAACATATACTAACAACACAAAATCCAAGCCCCCTGGTTTGGTCGGTAGTGGAGTGGTATCCTACAACCAAAGGTCCTGCGTTCAAATCTATCTACTACTGTATAGCGAGAAATGTTCATTTAGAACTTCAGTATCGCTCTTGCTGATCCTTCGGCATGGCTTTTTTGCAACTGTTTTATAGCATATGCTCGTACTTGTTTTATCGGCTGTTTTGCAACATAATATGATGGCTGCGTTCGGTGAACGCCTTTCTTTGGCTGTTTTGAGAGTGGTCCCCACGTGGGTCCCACGTGGGTCCTACGTTCTACTCCAATAATATACTGCCAATATAAAACAACCACAAAACAGCCAGACCAAAACAACCACAAAACAACCATACTGAACGCAGCTCTATGACTTTCTGTGCTGACATATTTATATATGTTTTGAAAATAATTGTTTAACATGGTAACATTTTTCTCGCATAAATTAGTTATGTGCAGTGTGCTTGCCGTTTTCTATTCTATAAGTTTTAAATATTAATTTAAAGTTTAAAACAATATTTTGTTCAAAAATAAACAAGTAATTAACTGTGTTAAACAACCAACTACAACATAGCTCCTCAGCATCTTTTTTCCAGCTGGATTTGTTGACGACGACCTCGTCATTAACCTAATCAGCAATCTAGTCGTCTCCTTGTCCCAGTTGACATTCAACCGACTATTATCACCCTCACCTGCTTGTTTCCTCATTCTTCTTGATGTTGTTTTTGATTTGCGTTGTCATCTAAGATTAGTTCAAATTTAAAGTTAAATACATGAATATTAATATGGTTCCATTTTTTTTACCTCAGTAGTTTAATATTGTAAAAAATCATATAATAAATGTTAATGTGTTATTAGTATAACAAAATCATGTAATAAATGTTAATACGTTATTATTATAGATATTTTGATGAATAACAACAGTTACAACTAGACAAAGTTTTAATGCACTCAATACTTGTTTCATTTACATTAATGTTTGTACAAGTAATTTTATTACTAAAATTTGTAATTCTATTAATGTATTACACAATGCTCCGATCGTCACAGAAAACCGTAACATAAAGCGGGCTTGACTATAAAAAAATGCCAACCCAAAAGAAGAGCACTCAAAGAACAAAAATCAAATCACAGAAAACCGTAACATAAAGCGGGCTTGACTATCAAAAAATACCAGCCCAAAAGGAGAGCACTCGAAGAACAAAAATCCAAAGAGAGCATATGCTTTCCAGAATTATCAACCCAAAATGCTGCAAAAATACCATGAAATACCATGAACAAACGCATATTTGGTAATTTGCCCAACACGTAATAGGATATGCAGAATATAACAACAAATTTATCATGTTAAGTTCGTACACATCGACTTAGGACGGAAAGAATGTTTTTTAAGGAAGTTGAGAAAAAATTTACATCACTTTGCCACTGAGGAAAGAAGACAAGTCCAAGTCTAACAAAAAAACATTAATTGAGAAGAAATCAATCTCACATGTTTGAGCGAGTGACAGGTAAAAAAAGTAATGGAGTATATGCCTTTTAAATGGTCCCTTTCCAGTCGATGTTACATTCCACAATATAGCTAGTACTTTTATATTTTATTTTTTTAAATCGATAACGTAACAAAACAGAATCCCAACAAAAATCTCCTCGGGGAAGATATCAAAATAAATTGTATCGCTCGCTCTCTAAACCCAAACCCACCACAAGAAGCTAAACAGCTGTCGATTGATTACTATTTCTATGGCCGCGTTTGAGTTGCAAAACAAAAGAAAGACTGTTGTCGTTGTCAGTTGAAACTTGCGAGCGCAGCGTAGCGTTGAGGGGGACCAACTCGTGAACCAAACCATCTTCTCTTCCACGACCCCAACGTGAAATTATCACAAGCCCAGAAGATATCCACATCTCTCTAACAAGAAAAACCCTGTCGTATGATCAGGCGGAGTTGAAAAAAAATATCATAGTCTTGCTCGCCTCTCATTCTTGGGCGAATTTCATGTTCAGGTCGCGACGCGAAGCCGGCGGTTACAGTGCCGACAGCGACGATGACGAAGATGGCCAGGAACAGGCTAGTGATAGGGCCGAAATTCTCATGGAGGGAGCCACTGAGCGGAAGAAGAAAAGCAAGTGGAAGAACAGCGTTTCAGGCGATGGGGACAAAAAGGTCCGTGCCCAGAAGGCGAAGAGGGCGATTCTTTCCCCATTTAGTAAGGTTCGTAAACTCATCGAAAGGTCTCCTTCAGATTCTTCTGATTCGCGTCATCAGCTTTCCTCTCTACCACCTTCGGGTTCCAAAGTACCCCGTCGTAGGGGAAAGAGACGGAGATTCGATAACTTTTGCTTTTGCCGCTGTTTTTCGCGACCACAGACTGTTGAGAACAATAATCTATCTGATGGGGATGATACAAGTGACGGCTACGAATATCTCAAGTCTATGATTGAGAAGAATGATTTTTATTCCAAAGAGTGTAATACCCATATTGGTCATTGAGTGCTTCGTAAAAAGTTGCTATATGCTTTTTCATGTGGCATAATTGGGATTTTGACGATTAAGCTTTTCATTCATTCATGCCAATTGATGGCCAGGTTGAACGAATATTGCGAGTTCAAAGTTTTTATTGACTGCTTGAGTGGATAACTTGAGGTATAAGTCCTCATGTCCGGTTTGAACTGATGCAGTGTGGTGGATTTCCTCAAGTTCAACAACCATCTTATCCTTCCAAGAGCAAAAAGGGCTCTGGATAGGTTGGGCTGTCTGGAAGATTTAATGGATGAAGATGCTTCAGTGTCATCTGGACAATGACAAATCTCATTGGGATGTTTCGACAAAAATCTTTGAGGTTCAATTTTTTTTACTGAAATGGGTTTGAAGATGTAGTTGGGAGGTTCAGGTCCTTTTGGCAAATTGGAAGTCTTAGTCTGGTACGTACAATTGGTAGGAATGTAAGAGAGACAAAAGGTCTGGCTTTTTACAGTGCTACCTTCTGCAAGAAGTTATGGTGAAACAGGATGGTTAACCTCAACGACATTCAAGGTTCAATTTCTTATTTATGTGGGTTTGAAGAAGTAGAGGAAGCCTGCTGGTTTCAAGTTATTTATATGTAAATTGCAAGTTCTGTCTTGTAAATTCAATTTCTTAGCTATGAGGGTGAGGGAAATGTCTCTTTTCAGAAGAAATATCAACTAGTAATTTAATCCGTCTCCCTGAAAGAGCAATTCATCTTGTCGATTATCTGCGAAGGAAGTTTTTAAGCTGTATAGTGACTGACATGCATCATTGCGTTGGTGCCACATTTTCCTGGTGTGTATAGTTTGGGAATGTAAACCAAATGGATCCCTAATCTATTCATGAATGAATTAGAAAAATCAACTCTCAATGTTGAGAAGTGCCCCTTGTTGTTCACTTTCTATTCCAATAGATTTTCTTTAGAATCATATGGTAAGCAACAATTGTTGATTTTAATTATAGTTAAGCTGAGCATAAACTGCTGCAGATATTTTTGGATAGATGACTTTGAAACACCTCTATGATTTGCTGCAGCTAATAGTGCAGTGTCTCATTTGTCTTTCATTCTTGGTTATTAATCTGTTTTACTTGGTAACTGCCCTTGTTTTGTTGGTTGGAATCATTTCTCGAATCAGTGTGTCCTTCCTTTCCTTCTGGATTGTAACTATAGATGATCAAAAGCCAGGGAAATATAAACCTGTTGAGAAGTGGACATACTATGCTCGCCAGACTCTGCTACTCTTTTTTGGATTGATTAACTAACTTCAGAATTTTATTGGAGGACAAATATTGCTGCATTTGATCTCATGAGTATACTTTGTCTTGAAACATCAGTGTCCATGAGCTAGGAATATGCTGATACAACGTTGAATAAATTCAACGGGAGTATTGTTCTCGTGGAGCTTCATCTTATAGAATTTGAGGAGGCGGAGGAGCAAATGCCTCTACTGTTTCCCCTGTGTCTTAATCGTTTATGTTTAATGACTTGTTCAGTATGAACTACAACAAGGGAAGCCTTTTGTCTCTGCCATCCTGCACAAAACTATATTTGTTTGATCTTTGGCCAGATATCCAGATGGTGAGGATTGTCAAGAGGTTGAATTAGCATAGGGCTTGCTGGAGAGACAACTGTTTTCCCTTTCTTCTTGCTATGTGTGGGGCAAAGCCTACCACATTGTTCTTTTATTTTCTAATGGCTAGTTGCTTCTTATCTAATTGTATGTCATCTTAGTTCAGTTTACATTGTTTTATAATCCACTCGCTTCCTATCTAATTGTAGCCATGCGGGAACTTTTCACTTCTTGTAGCATCCGACTAACTCACTGGTAACACTCTTGCCTGGATGTCATTTTTCATATGGCCAGTGATGTGTAATCTGTAATGGTTTTTCTCTACAGGAAGGAAATTAGAATATGATACTGGTTTTTGTGGCCTGCTTCGTTTATTGATCTATGTGAACACACATCTGTTGGCTTTTTTGGTATGACCACTTTGTGAAACATGCTATGGTTACTGGTAACAGTCCGTTTTCTTCTTGGAAGTGTATGGTACTGGTACAACCATATTTTTCTATCTTGTTCTGTAGCTGTTGGATTCGCGGGTGAGAGGTCCAGCTTGGCATCTGAGTCTGGCAGTCCTGCGGTTTTGTTTGAAGAACTAACAGGGAAAATCAAGGAAGCCATTCAAAGAGCAAACCAGAAACATTCTTTGTTAGTAGTGACATCGAGGTCCTTTTTCTTAACTTATTCTTCATCCTTGAATAAGCATTTTGTTTTAGTTCTTTAAATTAATTTTTTCCTGGTCTCAGTAGAAGAATGTGGAGTGGAGTACCATTCTGTTATAGTAAATAGGGGACATTTGAGACAACTTGCAGGTGCTCATTTTTTGAGTGAAAAATGCAACCGTGCTGATGATGTATAATGATTTTCCTGGTTTGTCTCGGTGAAAAATGGATGTTGGAGTCAACTTGAATCACTCGTTTGTTGAAGAACAATGATGATAGAAGAATAACATTCTTTTTAGGATTTGTATAGAGTTACGTTGAACAATGTATGATAATTGAACATATTGCTAATGTCGGATAATGTAACATATTGATGTTATCGCTTGTGTCACTTGTGGGAAGAGTCGCTTACATCTCTCTTGCTGGGAAGTCTTTCTAGAGTCCATTGGAAAACTTTAATAATTGGAGAATGTTTGACATCTTATGGTTATCTCATGGAACATTTAATTATTATAAGGTAAAATGTCGTAGGCATGGCTGTAAAATAAAAATGCACGAACTGTAAAAAGGGGTAGTCTCATTAACTTTTGTGTTGGACTAATAGGTTCATCTGTGGTTGTTTTACAGTTCCGTTGTGCCTGTTTATCTGAATGCTTAGCTTACCTTTTTACCATGGCCGTAAAGAAGAGACAAAAGCGAAAGATTCGGGCAAAAGCTGGAGGTGGTAAAGATAGATCTAAGTCTCAATAAGATGGCGAGTGGTGACACATGTTAAGAAAAGCAAACGCTCAAGATCTACCTCTTGCACTTTGGTGATTGCTCAGGCTTGGCACGATGAAGTGCTGATTGTATTGAAATTGGCTCATTCCAAGATGA
The DNA here is from genome assembly GCA_023374045.1 of Limonium bicolor. NCBI lineage: Eukaryota > Viridiplantae > Streptophyta > Magnoliopsida > Caryophyllales > Plumbaginaceae > Limonium > Limonium bicolor. The sequence goes on along the minus strand of JAIOTZ010001563.1, from coordinate 22,976 downwards.
TTGTGGCTCCCATGGGATGAGTATGGATCGGGGGTCTACTGATTCTTCTAATGGTGCGGAAGTTTTTTTCTATCTGATCCGGAAGCTGGTGATGAATTAGAAAAATTCAGGAGAAGATGGATGATAAGAATCAAACGGCTGAACCTGGATTATAGAGTGATGTGATTGCCAATAGCAGGTCAGTGAATTATGTTCCAAGCTAAGTGCTTCTGTGCTAGAGGATGGTGAAGTAGTTACAGTTATTGAGGGAGATGTGAGATCTGGAAATGGAAGGGAGTATTGGAAATTTACATTGTTTGGAGTTGTGCTGAGGATCAACATTCCTTGTACTGTATGAGTATATTCATGGAAGAGAGATGGAATTATGAAAATTTCTAAGCTAATGTTGAATGATGACGGAATTTGCATGAACCATGTTTCTTAGAGAAACCACCCCTCCTGTTGAATGAGTTGGTGCTTGGTGGGAATGGAGTTATAGTTGTCATCTATGCCAGTGTGGTTGAATTGTCGGGACACGAGTTGCAGTTTTGGTCGTAGCAGAATTAGGGGAAAGCTTGGGAGTATTAGCGGCAGATAAATTGTTAGAGCTCATACACAAATGAACACATACGCACAGAGACAAGCTCACATGTGACACGCACACCCAAACCCTCACTCTCACACATGTTCATGTGCTCACGTACACGTTAAAGAACGCAATTGTTTTACAACTCTCATCTCCTAAGATGGATGAAAAGATTATCTGAGGATTTTGGGTAAATGTTCATTGAAATAAATATAAGGTGCTGCTGTGATATTGTAAGTGCAGAATATTTTGATTGACAAACTCTGAACCTGAGTCATTAGTCTCAAACCGGAAGCGATAGAGAACGTACAGGCAGCTAGTGATATTTAACCGATTCTGTTATGTTAAGATCAACACTTACAGGATAGTACAATATTTTCTATCTCTTTAAAAGTATCTGAATTACCTTATAACAGAAAGAATATTGTTTTCTATAGTATATAAACGTGGTCACGACCGTGAGATTATGCGTGTTTTTGGAATTGAAAAAGAAAAATTCTTATCTTGAGAGGTCGGTCTTCGTAGAAAGAGTTTGTAACTAGGTAAAGTTACGATAAAGCATTGTAAGGGTTCGTGGTTATAGAGTCTTAGTGAGTTTCGACGTCGTAATGTGCACTTGATTTATAAATTTCTTTTTTGCTCGTTGTGAGTCTTTATTTATCATGAGACTTATACTTAATAGGAACCCCGTAAGAACTTTCAATTGGTATCAGAGTAAGGTTTCCTTTGTGATCGAAGAGAAATCTTCAGGAAGATCGAAGATGAATTCCTACAATGTCTAGCCACCAAAGCTCATCATGTTCAACTACTCTGGTTGGAGTGAGCAAATGGAGGACCAATTCAATCCCAAGGTTGCAGATTCGGAGAAAATCGAGGGTACTCCCGAAACTCCCTCGGACAATCATCCTCCATATGAAGACATCCAAGACTCAGAAGACCCAAATATCCCTCTTCAACAACTGCACATTCGCTGCTAGAAAAAGTGAGGAGCTCCTTCCTCACCAAAATCTGTATCTCCGAGGAAAGAATCTTTGACAACTGGGGCTGCAAAGACTCAAACTCCCAAAGGAAGAGGCAAACATCAAAAGTCTGTCGGTGTCTCGCCCAGACAACGATGGGGAGGCAATCCGGGATAAAGATCGTCAAGAAAACCCTACTCGTAAGTTTCCTCAAAAACGATCTTTCATCGTAATGCCAAGCTTCGGACATAATTGTGGGAAAACTGGTACACTGTATCTGGCAAGAGGAAAATCACTTGGGTGAGATTGCCAGTTTCTTGAAGTTTCAGTAATGGGTTTGTGTTTTATCCTAGCGTGGCGATTCAATTTCTTTCAAACATAACCTACCTCGGACACTGAGCTAAAGACTGAAGTAAATCAAACGTCCATTATGATTTCTCCTTCGTTGCTTGCGTACTTTCGGGTATATACCTCTGGAAGGAAGGTCTGAGCTCAATACTCAGAAAGTGGACATTGTTTCTGCAAGTGAATTACAACAACATTACAATCTTCAATCATCAGAATCTCGCCAAAAGAGCTACTTACAATGAGACTTTGGGGTTATACCAAGATTGCTTCACATGTTGGCATATCAACTTATCATTCCACGGAATGATATGTGGGAGAAAGTAACACCAGTCGATATCATAGTCATGTGGTGCTTAGATCACAAAATTTATCTCTCATTGCCCAAGCTGATGATTGCTCACTTAAAAAAGATATCAATGGCAACACTCCATCTATCCCTTATCCATTGCTGCTGACAAAGATCATGTAATTCAACAATGTCAATTTAGAGGATGAGGAAGAGATTACCATGAAAGCATCCAACACCATGACAGGCCAAACCTTGGCCAAGATGGGAGTCGAACGCACTACAATCGGATGGCATCTAAAAGTTCCACTGACTTCTCAACCACAGACTCAGACATCTGATGCTATCCTTCTTGCCATGATCAATAGTCTCATAGCGAACCAGCATGCATTGAAGCAGCGAGTGAAGGCGTTAGAACTTCAAAAATAGGCTCGTTCTCATCAAGAACCCGATGCCTCCTTTGAATCTTTTTTGTATGGATTGTCTTGAACAATACTCCTGCTACGTTATGATGTTACTACTGCAATGTCATTTTGCTTAGGCCACTGTCTACTATTTTTTTCTTATGCCTAACACTGTGATGCCTAACACTATTATTGCTTCTGATATCTATTACTGCTGCTACATACTTTATTGTAAGTAAGTGTGGAACTTTTAAGTCATTGAGCATCAGTTGAGGGGGAATATTTGACAAGATAGGTACAGAGACAGAGCAGCTGTTAAGGGGGGATTAGACACAGTTCAAGACTGAACAAGTTTTCCAAATCAAAAAGGGGAAACTGTAAGTACATAATGTTTTGATTGACAAACTTTGAACCTGAGTCATTGACTCACTCTAAAGAGTCTTGAACTGACTGGAAGCGACAGAGTGGCACAGACACTAGGGATATTTAACCAATTCGACTATGTTAAGATCTACGCCTACATGACACTACGATTTTTCTTAGAAAATATCTTAATTGCCTCATAACAGAAAGATATTATATTCTGTAGTATATAAACGTGGTCATGGTCGTGAGATTAGGCGTGCTTTTGAAATTGAAAAATAAATATTCTTATCTTGAGAGATCGGTTTTTCCTGTGATTGTAGAGAGAGTTTGTAACTAGATAACGTTAAGTGAAAGCATTGTAAGGGTTACGTGGTTGTAGAGTCTTAGTGAGTTTAAGACGTGGTTAATGAGTGCTTGGGTATACAAGATTGTGGAACTTTAAGATTCCACTAGATTTCAATAAGGTAAAAGCCTTCGCTTTTATTATGCAAGTTTGTTGTGAGTCTTGTACTCAAGTTACCCGAGACTTATACTCAGTAGGAACCCCCCGTAGGAATTTTCAGATATACATGAGACTACACATACATAATTGAAACTTTTTAAACGTGCATGTAAACTACAGATACATAATTGAAACTTTGTATATATATATATCACCATGGAAAATTAATCCAAAAGATAAATATGTACAATCTTTTATTCGCGGGAAGTACGTCTTTCAACCACTCTAGAAAGGCTGTGAAACTTAGGTTGCTCCAACCAAACTTCGCTTTCAAATTGAACAAATTTAGTACAACACTCAACTGACTTAACTTTGTAGCATCACATCGTGGGTATAGTGGTGTTTTGGAAGAATCCAACACAGTTTCATACTTGTCTGATTTGTTGAGTTATGCTGTTGGAACCTTGTTTTCCAGATGATGACAAACTAAGTGAGTCTGCTTGATGACTGATTCATCATTTGAGCTTACAACGACATCATCTGAAGAGCAGGGCGAGTTCAGCAATATCAAAGAGTACCTGTGCAGATGAAGGTGCGTCAAAACATAGGACATAAACATTTCGCTCAATGAGTTTTATGCAGAGTAGTCAGGGAATAATTTATGAATTTATACAGAAATAAGAATGTGTGAAAAAGGGATCATGGAGTATCTTCACTCACTTAGTCCAAGACATTAGATTCTTTATTTTGTATTAAGGACGAGAGTGCATTTAGTATTGTGTGGGTTTTCATACGTTTAGTTTTTTACACTCAGAAAGAAAACACTACATTCCGAGAGAGAGCTTTAGAAGTTATAGTTGGTTTCTGTTTGCGCACATAGATAATTATTATGTAAAAAAACAAATACAATATATTGATTCTCTTATCTCTTCTCTCACTGTATCATACATGCTGTTGCGGTGCCTCTCTTCATTCTCTTTTCTCATGGTAATTTTATTGCCTTAACTGGCGAACAAGGAACATACATGCTCTTGCGGCGCCTCTCCTCATTCTCTTATCTCTTGGTTATATTGTAACCCTAACTGGAAACAAGCAACATACATGCTCTTGCACCTCTCTTCATTTTCTTTTTATCATGGTAATTTTGCTGCCCTAACTGGCGAACAAGGAACATACATGCTCTTGCGCCTCTCTTCATTCTATTCTCTCACAGTAATTTTGCAGCCCTAACTGACGAACAAGGAACATACATGCTCTTGCGCCTCTCTTCATTTTATTTTCTCACAGTAATTTGCAACCTTAACTAGTGTTCAAGGAACATTCATGCTCTTGCGCCTCCCTTCATTCTATTTCTTTCATGGTAATTTTGCAGCCTAACTAGCGAACAAGGAACATACTTGTTCTTGCACCTCTCTTCTTTCTATTATGTCACGGTAATTTTGCAGCCCTAACTGGCGAACAAGGAACATACATGCTCTTGTGCCTCTCTTCATTCTATTCACTCACGGTATTATGGCAACCCCAACTGGAGAACAAGAAGAATCATTCTCTTGCGCCTCTCTTCATTTTGCAACTCTAACTGGCGAACAAGGAACGTACATGCTCTGTTCTTGCTGAAACAAAAAAAAAAACTAAGCAGGTGAAACGGGTGACGGGTGAAAAGGGTGTGGGTGTAGAAACAGGTGCGGGTGTAGAAATTTTGGGTGATGGTCGGGTCAGGTGACGTGGGTGAAAACGGGTGACGGGTGCAGGTGAATTGTCACCTGACCCGAACCCGACCCATTGCCATTCCTAATAACACATCTTTCCTCAAGCTCTACAATGAACAACACAACTACACCCACCTAAAGGTATTTGGCTGCATCTGCTGGCCGAACTTAAGACCTTTCAACACTCACAAATTAGCCTTCACATCTAGAGAATGTATTTTCCTTGGCTATTGTCCTAACTCCACCGGCTATATTTGTTTTGACATTTTATATCAGAAAACCTGTATATCTACAAATGTGAATTTCAATGAATTAGAGTTTCCGTTCTCTCACCAAAACAAACAACACCCTGAATCTGTCTCTGAACTAGAGGCAGTCTCCAAATATTCTGGTCCCCCCTGTGCAATCTCCTTCTCCACTTCAAACCTATAATTTACACCCTTACTATCCAACAAATATTTCTCATCCCTCAGATCCTCCTACACATTCTCCATCAATAACGCCCACATCACCAACCTCCACCTCCAACTTTTCCTCTCCTTCACATCCACCTAGACACCCTTTGATCACCCACCCAGATCAACACTTTGAAACCCAATGTGTGTACTGATGGAATCATCAACTGGCTCCACAATACCACCACTTCTTCCCCCTATATCCAAATCATCCCTCATATACCCAAGCTATCAAATATCTTGAATGGGTTATAGCCATCCAACAGGAATATGATGCCCTTATGAACAATCAAACATGGGAAAGTGTACCCTATTCTCCTCACATGAACCTTATGGGTACTAAGTGAATCTTGAAGACAAAAAGAAAAGTCAATGGAGAAATTAAAAGAAGAAAAGCGTGTTTAGTGGCTCAAGGCTACATCCAAGAGCATGACATTGATTACTCTAAAACTTTCAGTCCTGTAGTCAAGGTTAGCACTATAAGGTTAATCCTAGCCATTGCTACTGCCTAACACCGGCCAATTCAACAGTTGGATGTTTTTGATAATTAGGCAATTGCCATTTATTAAAATTAAAGACAACAGTTGGATGTGGATAACACTTTTTACATGAGCATAAGAGGAAGATGTCTTCATCAAACAACCTACAGGCTTTATGCGTAAGCAATTTCTTACTTTTGTGTGCAAGCTAAAAAGGCTTTATATGGGCCCCAACAAAGTCCAAGAACCAATTATTGAGTTCCTATCTCATTCATCTTGTGTTTTTTTCTATCTTATTCAGATCCTTCCCCATTCATCTACAAAAATGACTCTAATCTTGTTTATGTCCTAGTATATGTTGATGACATAGTTGCCACTTGGTTCTCTCCTCCTACATAACCTTATCTCCTCCCTAGCCTATGAATTTCCTATTAAAGACCTTGGCCCTATACACTTTTTTCTTGGCATTTAGGTTACCAGAGATAACTCAGGTCTTAAGCTTTCTCAGAAACAATATATCAGTGACCTTTTGACTCACCTTAATATGATCACTTGTAAATCAGTTGCTACACCTATGCAAGACTCCACTATTCTTGACAATCCAGACTCACCACCACACACAAATATCACACAATATTGAAGTGTTATTGGAAGTTTACACTGGCTTTTACCAGACATTAGCTTTGCGGTAAATCGTCTAAGCCAATATGCATAATCCTAAAGATTTTCACTGGTCAAAAGCTTTTTGTGTCACCTGAATGGTACCCTAGATCTAGGTTTCTTCTTCTCTTCCTCTTTGTTGGGTGAGTTGCGCATCTACTCCGATGCCGACTGGGCTGGCTTCTGCCATGACAGACGCTCGACCTCAGGTTTCCTCATGTACATTAGGGATAAGTTAATTTCCTAGAGCTATAGAAAACAACGAACTATCGCCCGCTCATCGACGGAGGCCGAGTATAAATCTTTGGCCACGATCACCGCAGAGACTGTGTGGATTCAAACATTAGGATTTTTTTTGAAGAAATTTCTAGTCTTGAAATGTGATAATCTTGGTACTACTTACCTTGCATCGAATCCAGTGTTCCATGGTAGGGCAAAACACAATGCTGCTGATTTTTTGTTTGTTAGGGAGCGAATTTGTGGAGGAAGCTTGAGGGTGGAATTCCCGTCGACGAACGAGCAAGTAGTCAATGCTTTTACAAAAATCTTAGATCACCATCGCTTTGTGCATTTTCGGTCCCAAATGTTGTTACTTACTGGCATGTTAGGACCGTAGGAGGATAAAAGCTCAAAGTAGTGGGCTAATATAGCAGACAACTAAAGCAAGCCTACTCAACTAATCTCATAAGTCAAGTAAACGCCTGTTCACATCGCAACTAATAGAAAAAAACAACTACGTCACGTCACTAGTAGTTGAGTGCCCTTTGTTGTTCGGATCTTGACCGGGTCCGAGCTTCCCAAGCTCCATGCTGTTGGGGAACTCTGCAAGGGTCTTACCACCTTCTTGATTGACTATATTTGAGTCTTTGGAGTACTTTTGGATTATATCCCGCGCTGAGGATTGTGCTTGTGAGCTAGGGTGAATATTGCAGACCAGCGGATAATAGTATATTTGTAATATCTGACCCAAATGTTCATAAAAAAGTCCTTGTCTAGTCTTTGTATAAATACTCTCTCAATCTAAAAATCAATACGAGGCATTCTATCTTATTATATTCCTCCCAGATGCATCTACATTTACTAGTGAGCACTATTTTTCTTCCTGAACGATTGAGTGTGGAATTTGGAGGTGGAAGAGAGGGATTTAGGATTCACATTCCTTATGTATGTTGCGCAAAGTTGATGGGATGGAGTGAGAAACTTTGTTCAGTGGGATTGACAAATGTATTAAGCAGGATAATAAAAATTTGAGCAGCATATATACATTAGCGCTTTGCTCTATTGTGTTAGGCTCTGTTAATTCTTTGAGTTTTGTGAGGGATATTAGTGATGGTTCTGTCCCATATTCCACTTGGCGAGGTAGGGTGCGTGTGAGGTGAGCATTATGTGCTTCATTTACCGTATGTGGCATGGAGTAGGTTGTAGTCTTGGTTTGTTGAGGGTAGGTGTGCCTTTATTTTGACTGCTTGTGTCTGACTAGAGTATGGAGTATGATGAGGTATGACAGCTCATCAAAAAGTATTACAACAGAAATGTTACAAATGTTGTAACAGAAATTACAAAGCAATATCCAATTCTATTTACCCTAGACATTCCCCTTCAAGCTGAGCAGGAGTGGATCGGATGCCAAGCTTGACTCGATTGAATAAGAAAGGGTTGAAAGCGAGTGCCTTCGTGAAAATATTTGCTGCCTGATGTGGAGAAGGAATGTACTTGGTGATAAGAGAGACGCGGGCTACCTTTTCTCGTACAAAGTGATAGTCAAGCTCTATATGCTTTGTACGTGCATGTAGAACTGGGTTTGCAGCGAGATGGAGAGCACTTTGGTTGTCACAGAATAAAACTGGATTAGTAGATGGAGGAGCTCCTATATCTCGAAGAATGTACTCAACCCAAGTCAGTTCTGAAGTTGCAGATGCAAGTGCCCTATATTCCGCCTCTACACTTGATCTAGAAACTGTTGGCTGTTTCTTCGAAGCCCAAGAAATGCAATTCGAGCCCAGAAACACACAATATCCCGTTGTAGATCTCCGAGTCAACTCACATCCTGCCCAATCAGTATCTGAGTATCCTACCAGATTTAAAGTTGTTTGGGGAGTGAGAAGAATACCGAGGTTGTGAGTTCCTGACAGATATCGAAGAACTCTTTTTAGTGCTTGCTGATGTATGGCCTGGGGTCGATGCATATGTTGACAAGCGACATTAACTGCATGAGCAATGTCTGGACGTGTTAGAGTAACATACTGAAGTGCACCCACTAGACTTCTATAAGTAACATGATCAACATCAGAGAAATCCGATTTACTTAATTCCTGTTTTTGACTGATAGGAGTGCGCACTGGCTTGGCACTCTCCATCTGTGCTTTCTTCAGTAGATCTTTGATGTACTTGGATTGATTTAGAAACAATCCTTGAGAAGTGAAGGTAGCCTCTATTCCCAGAAAATAACTCAGACATCCCAAATCCTTTAAGGCACTCCCACACTTGAGAGAGGCGATTACCTCATGTAACAGATCAGAACAACTTCCAGTGATTATTATATCATCAACATAAACCAAAATAAGAATAGTGCCACGAGAAGAATGAAGAAAGAACAGTGTAGTATCTGCCTTACTACATTGGAAGCCAAGTTTAAACAGAAGGGAGCTTAACTTCTGAAACCATGCTCATGGTGACTGCTTTAAACCATACAAGGATTTCTGTAGATGACACACATAATCACTGTGTTCCGTATCCCGAAAGCCAGGTGGCTGCTCCATATACACAGCTTCACTTAATTCACCATGTAAAAAGACATTTTTTACATCAAGCTGACGAATTTCCCAATGCTTTGAAACAGCAACAGAGAGAACAATTCTTATTGTAGCGCTCTTCACAACAGGGCTGAAAGTTTCACCAAAAATCCACTCCATCTACTTGATGAAATCCTTTTGCTACTAGCCTGGCCTTGTAGCGCTCAATAGTACCATCTGGCTTTCTTTTAATGCGAAAAACCCACTTACAACCGACAACATTCATGTGAGGTAATCGTGGTACCAGATTCCAAGTGTTGTTTTGATGTAGAGCTTCCATTTCTTCAGTCATAGCAGTAATCCACTGCTGATATTTAAAAGCTTCTCTGACATTCCGTGGTTCCTTCTCTGATTCATCAGTACAAAATAATGCACATTTGCTTTTCGATCTTGTCATCATTGGGTGTGTATTTAGGTCAGTTGGTGCTGGTAATTCTGGAAGATCTACAACAAGGTTTATAGCAGGTAGGGTGGACGTATCTGTAGCAGGTAATGTAGAAGTAGTAGCTTCAGCATCAGTTGCAGAAGTAGATGAAACAGATAGGTTTTCAGTTTCAGAAAAACTGAATCTTAGGTTCAGGAGGCAAGGTTATTTGTAGAGTTGTTTGAGGCTGGCTATGTGAGGTTGTATCGGGTAGGATTGGATTTAGAAGGTTAAAAGCATTGAGATTGGGTAAAGAAGGATGAAGATTCGGAGTTGAAATCTGTGAAACAGAAGGTTCTGATGATGTAGATAAAGCAGGTGCATCAGGTAATTGGTTATCCTTATTTTGGGTAAACATTTCGAATGTAGTTATAAACAGGTTGCTATCTATTTGTGAGGAGGATGATGTTTTGAGAAACAGAAACACCTTCTCATCAAACACCACATGCCGGGAAATATAGACCTTGCGAGTTTCAGGATGATAACACCGAAAACCTTTGTGAAGATTGCTGTATCCGATGAATACACAGGGCAAAGATCTTGGTTGTAGTTTATGTGTGCTATTATATCTCAAAAGAGGAAAACAGCTACATCCAAAAATCCGCAAACAAGCATAGTCAGGATCTTTTTGAAACACCAGAGAGAAGGAATCTTAAAATTCAGCGGTGCTGATGGAAGCCTATTAATCAAGAACACAGCAGTTATAAAAGCTTCAACCCACAGAAAATTAGGCATTCCAGCATTCAGGAGTAGAGCAAGGCCTGTTTCTACAATATGCCTGTGCTTGCGCTCAGCTACACCGTTCTGTTCAGGAGTATATGGGTAAGAAAACTGTTGCACTATACCACACTGTTGTAAATGTCTACTAAACTGTTGATTAGTAACTTCACCTCCTCCATCACATCTAAATTTTTTTATCCTTTTTGCAAGGTGTAATTCTGTCATCTTTTGAAACTGAATAAAGGCATCAAAGAATTGGCTCTTTTTCTTTATGGCATAAAACCAAGTAATCTGGAATAGTCATCAACAAAGATCACATAATACTTCATTTTCTGATTTGACAAAATTGGTGCAGGACCCCAGAGATCACAGTGAATCTTTTCCAGCACCTCAGTAGCTCTATTCTCAACAGATTTAAATGGAAGTTTGCAACTTTTACTAAGTTGACAACTAACACAAACTGAAACATCTTTATTCCAAGATGACACACCAATTTTATTCTCTGAACTAAGTAAATGAACAACCCTTGAAGTCGAGTGTCCCAGTCTTCTATGCCAAACATCATCAGACGCTTTACCTACCGTAACAGCTTGCAGTGCTTGAATTTTTGCCTGGTTCAGATTGTACAAATTTCCTTTCTTATTGCCCTTTGCAAGAATCTGACCTGTCATTCGATCCTTCACAACAAAGCCAGAATCAATAAATTCTACAGAACAAAAGTTATCCTTTATTAGCTTGCTCACTGATATCAGATTCTGTTTCAGATCAGGAATGACTAAAACATCTCTTAACTGTAAATCTTTATCTGCTCCTTTAATTCTCGCATTCCCTATATATTCAATTTGCAGCTCATTTCCGTTCCCCTCAACAACAGCATCACTACCATCATATGGAGTTAGGGGATCAATTTTACCTGAGGAGTTCATCATATGTGTAGTCGCTCCAGAATCCACATAGTAGATTTCCTCAGTGCCAGGATATGTCACAGTCGCTAGAGCTTGCGGAGTACTTGCCGTCTGGTTAACAGATGTAACAGGAGGCGTATTCTCCTTAGGAAAAGTCTCATAGTTTTGGTAAGAATGATCCCACCTATAGAAGCAATTCACGGCAGTATGATTAGTCCTTCCACAAATCTGACAAGGCTGATAATAACCAGACTGATTCTGGTTCTGATAGTTCTGACTTCTTCCCCTGTTACCACCATATCTTCATCTTCCTCTAGCGCCATATCGACCTCCTCTGACATAACTAGAACCTCCACGCGATTCATTCCATACTTGATTGGTGGTTTGAGTATTAAACGCAGCATTCGACAGTATGTTACCTTGGCCCTCTTTGACCTGGCTATCATTACCGTCATCTCCTTCTCTTGCTTCATAATCTTCGAGAGCTGTGACAAACTGCTTCAGGCTCGGGTAAGGAGCTTTGCTCAACATAATTGAGCGCAATATCTTGTATCTTGATCCACAGCCTTGCGCCAGAGTCACGACCTTGTCTTCATCGGTGATTGGATGACCAATCGCAGCAAGATTATCACAGATCGATTTGAAATTCTTGACATACTCTTTAACGGACTGTCCCCAAGCTTTAAAGATCGTAGTCGATTCTTGAGTTGAAATTCTCTGTCCTTCGTCGACTGGAGGAATTTGCTCTTCAACTCCTCCCAGATTTTCCTTGAAGTATTACATCCTATCGTAAGTGAGATGCAATCTTCTGAGAGTGTGGCAAGGAGCCACGTTCTGAGCAGCGTATCCACCTCTTTCCACTTCTTGTAATCTGGATTTTCAGATTCAACATCTTCCTTGGTAACCTTCTGGCTAGGTATTGAATCTGTCTCTATCATTTCAACAACTCCGACAGACTCGAACAAGTTCAACATCTGAGTTTGCCAGCTCAGATAGTTCTTCTCGCCTTGTAGTTTGATCGTCTATATACCGACCAGTTGATGCAGGTTGGAGGAGGACAACTTACAATCTTGCCGAGTCATGGTGATGAACACACAACAGATCTAGAGCAGTGTAAGCTCTCATACCATGTAGAAGATTAAGAAACGGAAGACTAGCAAGTATTAAGCTAGAAAAGAGAGAAAGAGAGCACGAGAAAGAGGAGAACGATGACAAAATGATCTCAATGAATATTTCCTCGTCAATAGACCTGGAATACAGGAGCCAATATTTATAGACTAGAGTATGGAGTATGATGAGGTATGACAGCTCATCAGAAAGTATTACAACAGAAATGTTACAAATGTTGTAACAGAAATTACAAAGCAATATCCAATTCTATTTACCCTTGACAGGTCTTATTATGGATCTTGTAGGTGTTGGTGTATTTCTTTGAAATATGAATTTGTCCCGTAGGTTTGTAAATGGATGTGGTGGGTACTCTTTTCCCTTTCTAAGCTTTTTCCCACTGGGTTTTGCTTAGGGAGGTTTTAATGAGGCCCGTTCTCTACCCATCCGCTTCTTTATCTTAATATAATGGCTTTATGCCCGAATTATAAAAAAAAATATACATTAGCGGGAGAAGGGGAGCTCTATATTTTATGATATACGGTTAAGATTTTGTCAATTTAGGATTTTTTTATAGTGACTTAATTAATCTAAAAGTTCGAAATAATTTACTAACATTTATTTTGTGTTAGTATTGATTACCTATACTAACACTACATTGTAAGTGATACTTATTTATTTTGTAGTGAGAATATATAATAGAGACACTATGTTAGTCTAAATTTAAGACTTCCCCGGCCTATAAATTAATACTGTTTAAGCAGATTTATCAAAACGATGTAATACTGATCATAAAATTACATCTAATTAAAGAAAGCAACTTATATCTATAGTATTATGAAAATTAGATTATTATATCTACAATGAGTTTGTTTATCGCAGGGCAAATACAAATTGATATATAATTTCTAAAAATCCGAGTAAAGGTTGATTTGAAAGAAATATTGATAAGTTTTTGGCCGTGTCTACAAGTGTCAAAAGTTAACATACACATAACTTAGATTGTGAATTATATCAATTCAATTGAAAATAAATGAAAACTAAGTTATGCAGTGGCAGTAAAATATAAATCAATCGAAATATGAATTTTTGCACTTTTCAGTTTAACTGATCATCCACTCTTGATCCCCGCCCTATAGATTAGTACTATTTAAGCAGATTTATCAAAACGATGTAGCTCTAATATCGATCATAAAATTACATCTAATTAAAGAAGCAACATAAATATGGTATAATGAAAATGAGATTATTATATCTATAATGAGTTTGTTTCTGGTGGGAGAATCCAAATAGATTAAAAAAATTCTAAAAATCTGCGTAAATGTTGATTTTGCAATGAATATTGATAAGTTTTTGCCTGTGACAACAAGTGTGATCAAAATATAACATACGCATAACTTGGATTTGATTGTGAATTACATCAATTTAATTAAAAAATACATGAGAAATAAGTGGCGGTAAAATCAAAATGAGTCGAAATATGAATTTTTGCACATCAAAATCGACCGCTTCCTAAAGAAAAAAGAACCAGCGAAAATCAAGGATTACTATAATAACAGATCAATATTCTGTATATCTTCTAGTATATTTTTAAACTATCTTTTTTTTAATCATTATTACACCGACTCTAATCTACTTATATAGTGGCTTCGCAGGTAATGAACTCAACTTTCACACTTAATTAACCTGTCCACTCTTGAACATCGACAATTAAACCTAGCAAAATAAAGGATTAGTATAATATGAATTTTTGCAATTCAGTTTAATTGATCAAAACGAGCGAAAATAAAGGATTAGTATAATAACAGATTAATCTGTATATCTTCTATATTTTTTTAGCTTTGAGGATGACTTTACAAATGTACTTAATTGGCAACATTTATGACGAGACAATGGTGGTGGAGTTGGTAGGGATACATGGGGGATCGTAGTTGCGGGGAGGAGAAGCGAGGATGGTGTGCTCAAACGTCATTGAAGATCTGGTTTCGCCCATGACAAAGAGGATTGGTGCAAGGGTTACAACCTTGAAGGGTTGCTCTGATACCATGAGAGAAGAGAATTGCTCTGATACCATGTGAAAGTGATTAGTGAAACAACCTTGAAGGGTTACCACTATATTAGGGATGTATATATATATATATGTGTGTGTGTGTGTGTACAAAAAGAGTACTAGAGATAAGTAAGAATGTAATAAATACATAAAACTAATTATTCTAACAATAACATATTCAATCCAATGAGAAAGATTGATCTAATAATGTATGTTGTTGCGGTAATGATTTTTAAAGCTTCTGAATAACCAAAAATGAGAGATTTGTGAATAAACTACCATGCTTGCGAGAGTATGCTATAATTCATCTATTATGAATTAACAAACTGAATAATAAAGTTTAAAATTGGAGTAATTAAACAGTATAGAATCACATATAGCTCGCAGGTAGATGGTGCTGAAACAAATAGAAGTCATCGTTTGTTTGAAACAAAGCCAAATCCCTCCACTGTGATCCTACCTTGCTAATGAACCTTTTTTTGTAGAGGATGAACCTAGAGAGAGATAAAAAAAATTAGAATTCAATGGAGATTAGAGAGTGTACCTGCAATCTTGAATTGGATGTGGAAGAAGAAGCTAGATTAGGGACCAGCAGACGTATGACTCAGTGTAGTGAGTAGAAGCCCAAAGTAGTGGACTAATAGTATATTTGAAAATCAGACCTAAATGCTCACAAAACAATCTGTGTGTAGTCTTTGGATAAATACTCTCACAACCTAAAAATCAATACAAGACATTCTATCTTATTACAATTTCCTCATTCTTCCATTACTTTAGATCTACATCTAGATATACTATGGTATCGGAGCCATACATGGACTACTCCTGAGTTTTTTTTTTTGATCCATTTCTTTTCTCCTCTCGATCATGGCGTAACACACTCCAGCTGGATCGATCATTGGTGACTCTCAACGATCTGGTGGTGGCTCTTCTTCAGCGCTTTTACCTACACAGCAGACAACATCCATAAACCCTCAGTTAATTCTTTCGGCAACAACAAATCTTGCGAAATTTAAACTAGATAATTTTTTCATTTGGAAGGGCGTCATTGTGTGCTTTCTCGGAGGTAACAATTTGAAAAAATATGTGGCCGATAGTTATTCTTGTCATACTCCCTCTACAGATATCACCTCTCTCACTAAATCATGAAGTGGAAACAACAAGATCAATAGGTTATGACAATTATTTTTCCTCTCTTAGTGAGTCCATAATCGAACAAGTAGTTAGATTTATTACATCATGCAAATATGGAATTACATACACGAAACATTTGCTGCACAAACTAATGCTCATATCGGTCAACTGCACTTGCAACTAGTCTCTATTGAGAAAATTCATCAGAAACAATAACATTATATCATAATAAAGCCAAGGGTTGGGTTGATTCATTGTCTCTATTGAGAAAAAGTCATCAGAAACAATTACATTGCCCACCCATGAGGTATTGGGGAATTACAATGCCCACCCATGAGATATAAAGAAATTATAATGCCCACTGATGAGTTTTAGAAAATTATAATGTCCACCCATGTACTTATCAAATTGTGGTACTAATCAAAGATCTAAGTAAATTTTACATTGATTAATCCATTCAACTATGTAAAGAATAAAAAAACCTAATTTACACCGTGCAACGTTATAATGATGAAATGAAGAAAAAACATGTAAAATTAATTACGAGGAATCTCATATATGTTCACCTCATTTTATTTGATTTTATTTCTTTATTTTGTTATTTTTAGGCTTGTTTCATTTATTTGACTTCTAAGTGGTCATATGTGATTAATTTAGGGTTTTTTTTTAAAAAATTATTACCATTGTCTAAGTTGTTTCTTAAGGTAATCATGACTTTACATATTCAATTTCACCTCTTTTCGATAAGTACATGGGTGGGCATTGTAGTTTTCTTAAACTCATGGGTGAGCATTGTAATTTCTTAATATCTCATGGGTGGGCATTGTAATTTTCTAAAGCTCATGGGTGGGCATTGTAATTCTCCAATACCTCATGGGTGTCTGTCATAGTCTATACACTCAACTATTCACCTTGTCCTCCTTAACAATGTTGTACATATTGATCATAAAATTACATCTAATTAAAGAAGCAACTTATATCTATGGTATAATGAAAATGAGATTATTAAGTGCATGATTATCAGTGGTTCTTAAGAGTTTTTAGTTAAATAAAATAAAGTAAAAAATATGAGGCGGAAATAAGATGGAAGAGAGAGATTAAGAACCCATGAGAGAGAGTTTTTCCACAAGAACTCTTAAGAACCCAAATATGGGTCCCACAACAATTATTATTCCAATCACAATGCTCCACATAGATGAAAGAGAGAAAAATAAAAACTAATATGTGAGTTCTCTGATATTATTGAAAATTAGATGTGGTTCTTAAAATGAGGTGGAAGAAAGAGAAATATGTGTGAGAATGTTAAGAACTCATTTTTTAGTTCTTTGATTTTTTGATCGATGGGCTACATAGTAGCATGGTAACCAGTGGCTGGTTCACATGGATGGTGCAAACCACCATGGATCAGTATGGGGACCGTGTAATACCTCTAACTCAATCGGGGTCCCCGCAGAAGGCCACTCTGGAGGCCTAATAGTTATGTGGAATCCCAATGTCATTACAATACGCAACTCCAGTCATGGGAATAGATGGATAGCGGTAGAGATGGAATGGCAATCCATCCCATTCACGGGTGTGTTAATCTTTGTCTATGCACCCACTCAAGTTGAAGCAAGGAGCCATAAGGAATAGAGTGGTTTTTGAAGGTGTGGTGCCAGACTGGAGCGAATCTGGGGCCTCTGTCAAACGGCTTTGCTTCGAATGGAACCGGCAACATATTCATTTACCTCCTCATGCAGTCTTATCTGCAAAAGATCTGTTCACTCTATTATTTTTCTAGTTTTAATATTTGATTTTCTTTTCCTTTGGGTTTTGATTGCTGTCTTATTTTTTTATTTTTTTTTTGGTGAGAAAGGCTTTGCCAAAGTATCACCTTGTAAGCTGGTTCTCCAGCCATTTATCAAAAAAAAAAAAACCACCATGGATCAGTACAGACAGACCTACCAGTCTGCTACAGAGGCACTAACAGAGATAGAGATACTAGCTACATACTAGCTACATACAAGTTCACACCAGATTTTTCAAATCAGAACAGAAAATTAATTGATAATATAATTTCTAAAAATCTGAGTAATGGTTGATTTAAAAGAAATATTAATATAACTTGGATTGTGAATTACATCAATTCAATTAAAAATAAATGATAACTAAGTTATGCATTGGCGGTGAAATATAATGAGTTTGTTTCTTGTAGGACAAATCCAAAGAGATAAAATAATTTCTAAAAATTGTAAATGTTGATTTTGAAATGAATATTAATAAGTTTTTGCCAAATCAAAATATAACATACACGAATTACCTCAATTCATTTAAAAATACACGAGAAATAGCATGGCGGTAAAATCAAATGGAAATATGAAATTTTGCTTTTCAGTTTAATTGATCTCGACCGCTTCCGAGAGAAAATCAAGGATTAGTATAATAATGTGTATATCTTCTAGTAAATTTTTTATCTATCTTTTTTTTTTTTAATCATTATTACACCGACTCAAATGTACATATATAGTTGCTTCGCGGTAATAAACTCAACCTTCAGACTTAATTAATTAACCTGTCCAGTCCACTCTTGACCATCCACAACTAAACCTAGCTATCATCACCATGATTAGTAGCAGTATGCGGTCCTCTTCAAGACGAGATAATCAGTCCATGGTTTGGAGAGGCCGCCGCTACACTGACAATGACACTAACCCCACACCTTCAGAGCTAGGGATGATGATGCAGGAGCTTTCTATCAAGAACCTGCAATCTGATGCAGCCACAAAGGCTCGTTACTATATAGCGGGTACACTGTTTGAAGTGGATGCAAAGTATGCTCCAGTTAAGTTACTCGGTAGTGGAGCTTATGGGACAGTCTGCTCTTTCATTAACATACAAACTGGAGAAATTGTTGCTGTCAAGAAGGTTAGAGATGCATTCTTTTGTGACGAAGCTGGTATAAGAACCCTAAGGGAGATAAGAATACTGAAGCATTTAAATCATCCAAACGTGATTAGTTTGAAGGATGTGATGCTCCCAATTGAGAGGTTCAGGTTTAATGAAACGTATCTTGTTTATGAGCTTATGAATGGTGATCTTAATGAGGTTATCAGGTCGGGTTTTCCACTCTCTCAGGATCGATGCAGACACTTTGTTCTCCAGGTATATATATTTCTTCACTGATGAAGAAACCGCTTTCCTGGGCGTTATTTTTTTTTTGATAGTTGACTGATCCCGTTATAGCGGCCTGGCGTTATATTTTTTTTGATAGTTGATATGGTTAAACCTAATTAACTTCTACATTACGTACTCTATATATATATTATATAATAAATTAATTATTTGTCATTAATTAATTTCAGATACTGAAAGGGCTCAAGTACCTACATAACGGGAACGTCCTCCACCGTGATTTGAAACCAGAAAACATCTTCATTGACAAAAACCATAACATCAAGATTGGCGACTTTGGTCTTGCAAGAACAACAACAACTGAATATCTAGGTCAAGACGCAAACTGGCATTTCACAAACTACGTCGCTTCTAGATGGTACCGTGCACCAGAGCTTCTTCTCGGTTGTCCTTACGGTAAAGCTATTGATATGTGGTCAGTTGGTTGCATCTTCGCTGAGCTTCTAGCGGGTAAACCTCTCTTACCAGGATATGACAAAATGAACCAGCTTGACCTTATTCTCTTGCTTCTTGGAAGACAAGAGGAGTCTGATGTTGATTTTGTGAGCTCTGAGAAGTGGAAGGAATATCTACTGAAGCGTTCAAAGGGTGTAATAATGTCTGGAATTGATATGTTCAAGTTATTCCCAAAGGCAGAGAGGCTAGCTGTTGATCTATTGAGGAGGATGCTTGTTTTTAACCCCAAGGATAGAATCAGTGTTGCAGAGGCGTTACATCATCCTTATTTTTGTGAGATTTATAATCCTATGCTGGATGTACCGGACTTGGATCCTATTGATGTGGAACTCAAGGAGGGTGAGGTGGTTGATTTTAGAGAGTTAGTTTGGAAGGAAATGCTAGCTTATTAATGCTAGCTTAGCTTACAAGGAGAGGTTCTGGTGCTAAATCATATCATTATTATTGATGCAGGAGTTCTGCACTTATTTAAACATTGTATATTGAATTTTTTAAAGGCATTATAGACACGGCAAACTTCTGCCACTTCTCCAGTCTGCTGCTCTCTTATTTGTGTTTGTCGAAAGGTCTCTTGCTGAACTTTCAGCCACTTATCAAAAAAGAAAGCTCTCTTCCTTCACTCTATACTGTGAAACTTTGTACCCTAATTATGGTTGGTTTATTTTCATTTTCACTGGACTTTTAATTTCAAAGATGGAAATTCATTGTCATTGCAAAATCTTTGGCGACTAATCCGAGCACGAGCAATTCATTAAGTCTGTTCAGAATTTTTATTGTTTGGTTTGTGATTTCAAATCATAAGTTGGATACATTACTAGATTATACTAATAAAAAAAAACATGTTGGATCCTTTGTGCAATAACTTAATCTTCATTCTTGCTCTTGTGATGAAATTGCGGCGGATATATTATATATCTTTCTATCTAAGAGCAAAATCTGCTCTAGTTTGTTTTGATCCACCGTTATCATATTGATGATTTTGACTGCACTATTACAAACCACCTATTTTTAAAAATGCCTTGACTAACTTTCTCATTTATGCTATTTTTTAAAAAATTTGGAAACTAAATCAGTTCCCTTCTTTGCAACTCATAGATATATTTCATATCTTTCTCAATAGCAATGCACTAATATCAAATGAGATTATGATGTATATATATTGAAATATTAAGTTAAACACCAAAATAATATAATCAACATATTTTAGCTTTCTAGTGTTGATATGTTTTTCAATTTACTGCTTTTCTTTGTTTCATGAACAATTGTCTTGATAATTAATCTTATGAGTCTGCTTTATGAAAATCATATAATATATACCATTTAGTATCTCATATTCTCAAACTATTTTTTTTTTCTAATCACTAGTTGATCTCCTTTTGCAGTTCATCAATGAATTGAAAAAGATGGTGGCTCGAATATTATAGTAACAAAAGATGCTCTTATTGATGTTGTTGTAATGTTTTGGTTGCTGATGAAAATGCAACAAGGTTCTTGTTCAGAACTTATAGTTTATGAATCCGCCTTTGATTCAATAAGGTAATGATATATAAATAATGAAAAGAGTTTAAACAAAAGGAGATATATAGAGTGACTTCAATATACGATAGACAGAGATATCCAAAATTGCAATAGGAAAAGAGGATATACAAAATTTCCCTAGCACCGTACAAACATGGCAAGAAGCTTACAATAGAAGCGATTACCAGGGAGGGGAAGGAACACGTACAAAAACTTCCAATACAAATAGAAACACTAAGAGCAAAGCACCTTGTCCAGCCAGCCAATATCACTGGTGGAGTCTCCTCTTCAACCCTATAATAGCTTTAGTGGCAGTTTTGATGCTCATGGTAACAGGGGCAGGATCTCTGGCTAGGTTGGCCATGACACGCTTGCATCTTTAGATCCAGAGATAGCATACAACATTGACAATGGCTGCTTTTCTCACCAAGTTGATCGGACGGTTCCTCTTGTAGTAGCAAGATATCAGTAAGAGCAGCTGCAGAGGCTTGTTATTGGTTGGGATACCCAGCCAATCACATACATTCCACCAAAATCCTGCTGAGTACCTCTATGGAAAAAGATTATGACTAGTCTCTAGAGCGTGCTCATAGAGCCAACATATGTTAACAAGGCAGATGCCGCAAGATTGGAGATTATTGCAAGTTTTAAGTCTACCATAAAGAGTAACCTATAAAATAAATTTGGCTTTGAGGGCTGACCATGTCTTCCAACAAATGTTGAACCGAGGAAAGTCATTATAAAATGAGCTGACATGAGGGCATGAAGGGTAAGAGAGGAGGAGTGACGAGCCATCAGAAATGATCCCACATTGCTTTATCCACCAGTCTCTAGCGAGGAGAATAAATCTCCAGGTCCAAGAGTCATCTCTTTTAGCTGCGTCTGTCCATATGTTACGGACATCCACTGGATCCACAGACTCTCTGGATATTAGCAATGGAGGAAATTATTTTAAGTATGAAGCACAAGTTCTATTTATGAATCCTTGAGCCCGAGCCCGCCATTTTCTTTGGTGGCGGTAATGGAATTCCAAGGTATCATAGAGTAGTTTACTATCAGCCTCCCCGGACCTGAAAAAGGATAGGAAACTCTTGATTACGCTCTTAATGAAATATTTAGGGATTGAAATGCATAAAGTCCAAAAGCCAACAATACCAAAGAGGGTACTTTGGATGGGGAAAGACGACCCCCAAACGAAAGGATTTACTGCCCCAAGCGGATATGGTCTTGTGGATTTTGTCAATAAGAGGGCAAAAATCTGCATTCTTGGGCTTCCTAATGGTAACTTGTATGCCAAGATAGCGAAAGCGAAAGGACCAGAGGTTGAACCCAGTGGATCAAAGAATAGTATCAACCAAAGGGGGGTAACTCCCCCAAGGAAAATGTCATATTTTGTGGGGTTGAGATAGAGCTGGGAAGCCTCAGAGAAGACGTTGACCTTACTGAGCATGAAGGATGGTAGGTTACCTCTACAAAATTAGAGGGCATCATGACTGAAAAATAAGTGAGATAAGCAGAAAGGTTTGCATGATGGGGTGGAGAGAAAGTTAGAAGTAAAATGAAGCTGGTCCAGAAGGCAAAAGAGCATGTGCACCACCAGCACAAACAAATAGAGGGAGAGGGGGTCTCCTTGGTTTAGCCCCCTCTCGCCCTTGAAGAACCCATAGGGAGAGCCATTAATGTTGATCGAGTATGACACAGTAGTTACACATTACATGATCCAGTTGACAAAAGTCAGGGGGAGATTTAAGAAGTAGAGGGTGTCCTAGAGATAAGTTTAGTCAACGGTGTCGAAAGCTTTCCTAATATCCATCTTCATCGTGAATCGAGAGGAGATGTTAGTACTTTGACAATTTTTCATCTGGCAAGAAAAGCTGAATGTTATCCGATATGATGTGGCCCTTGATTAAAGCCCCATTGGCTCTCATTCACAAGGGAAGGGAGAGTGCCCTTGAGTCTATCTCCCAAGATTTGATGATGATTTTATAATGTGTTGCAACAAGAGATGGGCTTAAAGTCCCCTAGA
>JAIOTZ010001562.1:0-31756 GCA_023374045.1 Limonium bicolor | reverse complement strand
ACACCATGATATATTTCGTTTTTTTTTTTATTTCTTTTCTGTCATGGTACAATAGCCCAAGCAGAATAGCCTAATTGTTGGTTGTCAAAGTAATCCAGAAAAATAGAGAAGATAAACCATTTTTTTCAAAATCTTCTATATTTGTTGTTGCAGTACATCTAGCTAGCATTGTTAGCAGGTGAATATAATAAGTGTATTATAATCTGTCTAGCGTAAAGAGGGTTGCATACGAATCTTCTTAAGAATGTGGTTTAATGTGAGATAACTGAGCAATACTGCACCACCCACTCCCCTATGACAAACAAAGCTAAGAATTGGGTCAGTATGGTATTTGTTGTATCTCCAACCACTATCTATAAGTATTTAACTCTATATTATAAACAAAATTAATATGCATACATATCTGTGCTATAAATTGAAGTTTTAGTATTTTTGAATCCTCAAAAGATATCTTGCATAGCCAGTGACAGAAGAACAACCCAAAGCTCTTAGTTTCAAGTATTATGTGCAAACTTCATCATTGGGGTAATATGAATAATAATTTAGATGCATTGATTTAGTTGTCAGATTCTAAGCACTCTCGTATATAACAGATACAAATTAATAGTAATATTATGATATTTTTTTTTAGATGGCTGGAAAATCCAGTTAGTTTGGCATACTGTGACAAATGTTGTCATTCTCGCCGATACCTACTGGAAAAAACTAGAGTTGCAAAAGTACAAAAAGATTTTTAGAAAAATGATGATGATGAGCAGGCCACGGATGTGTTGTTGGCACCATTCAAACTGATCGTTTAACCATCTCTGCAACTTCATTCCATTCTGGATGTTTACCTTCAAAGACCCTTGTTCCTGCTGTTCCAGATCGCTGAACCGCAAAGAAGAAAGTGGATGACCAGAGCAGCCTCGCCGTCCTCCGCAGCCCTTGCCAGGCTAGGAAAAAATCTTGTGGTGTCTGTGGAAATACAAACGTGATGCCCCACCATTCTAGCAGTTTGTTATTCCATACTTCCTTGTGATCTTACAGTGGAGGAAGAGGTGTCACAGTCTCAACTGCTCTCCTACAAAAACACATTTTATCGAACTGAGGGGATCACATTTCTGGCGAATAAGATATCCTTGCATTGGAGCCTTCCTTGTATAAAGAGCCACACCAGTAATTCAATCCTGGGGGGCATCTTTTCCACAAATGCGCGGCACCAGCTGACGATGGGGTCGCCTGAGTGACATTCTGCATCGTAAATCTTAGCTGTATAGATGTCGTCCTTGCATCTGTCCAAACAAGCCGATCAGCTCACCAAAAGAAACGGGCTACATGAGTTTATTTCCTCAAGTAAATGTTCCCCTGTGACCGCTCATACAGAAAGAGCGGTCTCCTCCATATTAGAGCATTCCCATGTTGCTGCCGTTCCAGTGCCCGTCGATCAAGGGTTGAGAATTTTGCTCGCTGATCAAAAAAAGTCTCGAGAAACTCTGCTTAAGCGGTGGTTTCCTACCAATAAATCATGCCAAAAGCGTATTTTTTTCCCATTTGAAGCAAGCCCCTTATATTCTTTGCCAGTGTTTGCGCATTTTCCGGGCTCCAAGATGCAATTGAAATATCGTGTTCCACAATCCTCTTCCTTCCCTCTTTTACGATCACTGCCTTTGACTACTTCGTTCATGTCACCTGCTACTAGTATTGGCTTGCCGAATGTTTTGTCTAACAATTCAGAGTACATGTGTCTTCTTGCATCTTGTTGTGTTGGAGCTAAACAAAAATGACCCCAGAAAAGGACTTCAGTGGCCAGCTATTTCTACTGCAATCCATTCTTCTACCCAAAACAGGAGTTCTGAATATGATAATTGCGGGGTTCCACATGACTATCAAACCTCCAGAGGAGCCTTCAGCGGGGACTTCAATTGAATTGGATTGATCTCGCGGTCCCCATATCCTCGGTTTTCATCTAGAGGCGAGAGCGATGAGTCTCCAGAAGGCCTATCATGCTTTCTCCGAGTCCGAAACTTTCTTTTCGGAGCATTTGTCCATTTTCCGCTCTGTGACGCCTCTGATATTTTGAAACATATCATATTTGCCATATGTGGTTTGCCGTTCTTCTACTCTCCTGCTTCTTCTGAGGATCTGGGTTAATTTTGATGGTGCTATCCGTATCAAGAAAGTGGCAGTTAGACTTCTCCCGAAGTCTAAACATTTTTGCAGCAATGATGATGGACTGTGTGTCGCAGTGTTTATATTATGTGGGTTGTTTGTTTGGTCGTGGTAAGTAGAACTTCCAGGTGGATCTCGGGTGAGCAGGGGGATAATTGAGTGGTCACGTGTCTTTTATACAAGGTGAACTGAGAAGGGGAGGAGGAGCAAGGCGTTGAGCCAGAAAGTTATGGCGGGGGAAGAGTTTCTGTGGCGGTGGGAGGATCGTGGACTTAGGGAAGGAGGCGTTGGCATGGTGGAGCGGATGGGGGCTGGGGTGGGGGTAGGTGGTTAGGAGAGAGGAGAGAGCGAAACGGGTTCATGGTATGATATATCCATGCATGTTCTTCAAGCACTATTTTCTTGTGTTTTCCTTCTTTGTTAGCTTTATTATTTGCTTCTTCGTTTCCTAGTTCGGTTGTTGTATCTTCCTCCGCAACAAAAGATGTAGTGAAATCCACATCCAACCCATTATTCGATGGAGAAGGAAGTGGAGATAAGCTAATACAACCAGAAAACCAACTGACTTAGTTCAATTCAAGCATATGCCGAAATTTGGGCCGGGGATAAATAACTCGCTTGTCCTGCTAAGAATCACTTAACCATTTGTCAACATTGAGTTATCTTCATCAGGGATTCTAAGAACGAATAATTTGGACAATTTTGAACACGACTAACCGCAACCTTTTGTCATAAGAATGTAGCTGAAGTGTTAAGTCTCTCCTTCGCAGAAGGGGAGCAAGTGATGGTCACATCTAGGTCAAGGGCCATAGAAAATATGTATTAGCAAGACATGGCCGTTTTTGGGACCACGCCTGGCTCAAAGAGAAGATGTGGCCCTCTACAAGTCACACATGCACGCTTATTCTTGAGGAGAAAAAAAATCTCTCTAAAGCTTTCATCATCTGTTTCTTTTCACTTCTCATAAATATTTAGCACAAAATTTGTAAAACACAATTATAACAAATTATTGTTTGTGTCTCATCAGAATATTTGCTTATAAGTTTCACTTGTGTGACTTTGTTTCCTTCTCATGGAAATTTTTGTCTCCTTACAAGTGGAGTCTCTCGTTGAATGTTGTTGGATATTATCATGCCCCATACGTAGTTACGCTTTTGAGTTGGAAAACTATCTCCTTGCGCCTATGTCTTTGTTCATCTATTGTTTTACTTTTGCGGGAGGATAATAACGTATAGGCCGTCGTTAGTTTAGTTGGGCTTCTTACCTCTAGCCCATTAGTGGTTTTATATCTGTATTAGGCTTGGCCCTACAATTGGTGTTTAACCCTAGTATACAGGCGTCTCTCTTGTAAAGATCTAACATATATAAATATCATGAATACAAGGCACACTGGGTGCCGATCTTTTCAATCATCATATTTTACAGTCTCTTATCCAATTACATTTACCCTACTTTACTATGGTATCAGAGCTCTAAAAGCCATTGAATATCATGGCGGATCCGCCTGGGAATGAGAGCCACGGCAATCCTTCATCAGCAAGTTTGTCGTCTTCAATTTCTGCCTCAACAACCAGTACTCAATCCTTCCTCTCAGCTGCAGGTAATTTAATCAAACTATCCCAAAACAACTTCAATCTGTGGCAAACCACCATCACTCCCTTTCTGAAAGGCAATGACCTGTATAAATTTGTTGATGGGTCATATGCTTGTCCCTCTCAAACTATAAATGGAACATCAAACCCAGAGTTTGCAAAATGGATTAACCAGGACCAACTTATTATGTCTGTTATTTATATGACACTCACCGAGCAAGTGATTGTTTCCTCGGTCGGGTGCAAAACTTCTAAGGATTTGTGGAATCGCCTTCATGGCATTTATGCGGCTCAATCAGAGGCCCAGTTTGGGCATTATCACCTGCAACTTGCGAGCATCACAAAGAAGGGAGATGAGAGTATTGCTGAGTATTATAACAGAGGAAGAAATCTAGTTTATTCTCTTGCTGGAGCCGGACATACCGTGTCTGATAAAGAATTTCGAACTTTTCTCTTGAGGGGTCTTCCACCTGAATATAACCCAATTACCACTATAATTCTATCCTCTGGAACTCAGTTTGCTCCCTTTGAAATCCTAAGTAATCTTATGCAATTCGAGGTTACTTTGAATCAGCAGAATCAGCAACTCACAAGTTCAGTTAGTGCTAATGCTACTACTACAGCTAATGCCACTAGCTACACATCTAACAATGGCAGATATAATACAAACAGAGGCAGAGGCAATTCTCAAGGAAGAAATGGTGGTAATAGAGGAAGGGGCAGAAACAATCAAGGGAGAAGCAGCAACAATAATAGTCAATATTTCTCTGGACAACCAGACAACAGAGTTACATGTCAAATTTGTTCAAAGAAAGGACATATGGCAAAGGACTGCTGGCATCGTTTTAATCAGACATACCAGTCCCCACCTCCAGAATCATTCACAGCAAACAACACCACATATAATTCTGCCTTTAACTCCTCTGAATGGCTTCCCGACACTGCTGCTTCTCATCATTTCACAGGAGATTTTTCTCGCCTAAATCTGGGTTCATCTGATTACACTGGTTCAGAGGCTATTGGGCTTGGTGATGGTTCTTCTCTTCCTATCACTCATCAGGGTAGGGGCTCTCTTACTACACCTTCCAGATCATATCATTTGAATCATATCTTTCATAGTCCTTACCTAAACAAGCACCTATTATCTGTTCACCGTTTTTGTGTGGATAACAACACATATTTTGAGTTTCACCCATATTACTTTGTCTTGAAGGACTGTCAAACTCACAAGGTTCTTCTTCAAGGACCTGTTAAGCACGGTGTCTACAGCCTTCCTACAGCAGCTGGTACTCAAAGTTCTCAAGCTATATCTGCTCCTCAGCTGAACAGTTCATACAAAACCACCCCTACAATTTGGCACTGGCGCTTGGGCCATCCTTCTATGCCTACTACTAAACATACTTTAGCTCGTTTTCAATTACCAGTTTCAGATTCTAAACCCCTACAATTTTGTTCTGCTTGCTGTGTTGGGAAGAGCCATGCTCAACCTCATTTTTCCTCTTCTAGCAAGTCCACACACCCTTTTGAATTATTGTTTATGGATGTGTGGGGTCCTGCGTTTGCTACTTCTGTTGATGGTTATCGATACTTTTTGCTTATTGTGGATGATTTTTCCTGTTATGTCTGGTTATTTCCCCTCCATACCAAAGCTGAGGTTAAGCTAATTGTACCGGTTTTTCTTAATCTGGTTCACAATTATTTTAATTCCACAGTCAAGTCTGTTCAAACAGACAATGGTGGTGAGTTTAAGGCTTTAATGCCTCTTTTTCAAGAAAAGGGTATTCATCATCGGTTTATCTGCCCATACTCTCATCAGCAGAATGGATCAGTTGAATCCAGAAACAGACACATTGTGGATAAAGGTATTACCCTCATGGCTCAAGCATCTATGCCTCTCACCTATTGGTCTTATGCTTTTAAGGCTGCTGCATATTTACTAAATCGCACTCCCACTGTTGTGCTTCAACATAACTCACCCTATCATCTATTGTTTCACAAAGATCCTAACTACTCTCTTTTACGGGTATTTGGTTCTGCCTGCTTCCCAAACTTAAGACCGTTTCAGCACAACAAGTTGTCTCACATATCTGAGGAGTGTGTTTTTGTGGGCTATTCCCCAAATCAAACTGGTTACTTATGTCTCCACTTGCCTACATACCGTATCTATACTTCTAGGGATGTCATTTTCAATGAATCCAAATTTCCTTTTGCTTTTCAACCTCCAGTTTCTCCACAAAAGTCCTCTCTCCGTACATACTCTTTTCTAATTCCAGATACAACATCCTCTCTTCCTCCAAATACTCTCACAGACTCTGACCCTAACACTTATGTGCAGCTGTTGGAGATAAAACTACACTATAATAAATATAGATTTATAACAAACTAATAGGCAAGTGAACCTATTCGGAATAGTATAACAAGTGTCGTATCCACAGAGAGATTGTTCAATTATCCTAGTTTAGGTAGTTAATAAAAACTGTAAAAAGGGGTTTAGCCGGAGGCAAGCTTGATTTGTTGTTGGATTAGTGCAAATATAATAAAAACAGTAAAAAGGTGAATTAATGGATGTGAATGGAAAAAGTATCCTAGGATAGTGGGGAATTATCTAAATTACTTAAACAGATATATAACCATGTCTCAAATATTTATTGTCTATTAGAGTTAATAATTGTCAGTTACGAACTCTTAATAATAGCCTTAATATTTTCCTGCTCAATCCGGAGTGTAAATATCAAGATTAATTCCTTTGTGGTACTTAGACTATCTCAAAATCATATGTTGATAGTTACCATAAAAATGCAGTATTTTGTCAGAATAAACATTTAACAATATTAGTTGAAAGGAATTAAAACAAGTTAACAAGTGAAACAGGTGATAAATATTGATTACGTAATATTAGAAATAAACCCCCATCCTAGGATACAAAAGAAAATTACTCAGTCATTAACGGAGATAAGAAGATAGCACAGACAGATTTTGACATTATTTCAGAGAAAGAACTGGTCTGCTCTCGCTCGCACTGCTGCTCTTCTATTTCTTTTGTTACTGCGTGAGTATGGACTGTTGTGGTGTTACGGGAGAAAAATAAGTGGAAGCGAATGGATGAGTGTGGTGAGCGAATTCTTCAGACTCCCGTCGTGCGGGTGTTTTTTATGGTGCAGTAGGGGTGAGTTTATATAGAGGCAGAGGAGAAGAAGATCCGTACGAATTTGATTGCAGACCGATTGCTCTCATTGATTGCAGGGGACAGAAATAAACGCGTGAGAGAAAAATAAGGTAGGCGGTGCCGCGGAGTAGATGGATATGGCAGAACAAGTTGGAGACGACGGGCGCAGAGGGGCGAAGAAGAAAACTGGCGCGACTGTTTTTTAGTCACGTACGCCTCACGTCCGCTTTAAAATAGGCGGTTGCATGTTGTCTTGTCCGCCTCCTGTCCGCCTCCAAATAGGCGGTTGTATGTTGTCTTGCTGTCCGCCTCCAAATAGGCGGTTGTATTGGGTGTTGTCCGCCTGTAACAAGGCGGTTGCCTTGTGTGTGACGTCCGCGTGTGTTACCTCACAAAATGGGGCGGACAAGAGCTCTCAAGGGCTGTCCGCATGGCTCACCTCACAAAATGGGGCGGACAAGAGCTGTCCGCATGGCTGTCCTCCTAGTTCTGGGCGGACACAACTTGTTGCGAGTCTTGCCAACTTTGACTGGCTCTAGATTATTCGTTTGGACTCCGTTTTTCGAACCGTCTGCGGCTATGCGTTCGTCTCTTCATGTACTTTGCTGCTAGCTTGGCTTTTCCTCATGTTTAAACCAATAAATTTGTGAGATAATCAATAAAACATAAACTAGAGGAAAAACATACGATAAGTGAGAAATGAGCAGAAAAGTGCTGATAATATATGAAATACACCCATAAAACATGCTCATTTAGACACTTATCACACCCCCACACTTACCTTTTGCTTGTCCTCAAGCAAAACCATGTACCCAAACAAGTAGGGAATGCTCAATATTAACAAATACTATTATGAAGGGTAGGATAAAGAAGTCAATAGTACATGATCTTAAACTTTTTAGAGGAGTGTGATCCATCACCTACTGGTGGCATAGGTGTACTCAGGGCAAAAATAAAAATTAGAGTTTCGGGGTATGATCCGGAGTACTTCAATGCTTCTTAGTTAAGGTGACTTTGAGAACTTTTACCATGGCCAACTTCTCTCAAGAATGGGCATTGAGGAGAAAACAAAAGGAAAAATAGAATTATGCATTTGTTTCACTTTTGCATAAGAGATGAGAAGATAATATGTAAGCATCAAGCCTTTGTATTTTAAAGAACACTCAACTCTCTTTGTTGGTTACCAATGGTGTCTCGCAAGTCCCTTATTTATTATTTTTTTTTTCTTTTTTGACAGAGAAGCACCCCTTAGCAATCCCTAAGAAAGAAGACAGAAGGAACCCCTGAGTAATAAAAATCCATCCATTTCAGATCATTTGGTCACACCGCATAAAAATGCTCCTCAAAAGTAATCAAAATTTTAAAATTTTTTGAATTTGTACCATTTATCCCACAATTCATAACAGTATTTATTCTTAAAGAGAACAACCCACATATAAAGGGTCCACGATATTGAATTTGAACAAACGCAAGATAAGCAGAGAGATTAAGCATTTTAGCATAAAATGTCACCGAAAAGGGTACACTCCCCCACACTTAAATTGAACAATGTCCTCATTGTTCACCAGAAAAACAAGGGAAGTTTCAGAAGACCTTTTCGGTAAGTAGATAAAATAGAGAGAACACGAAGCTCACGAATATCATTTAAGCACATAAACTCTCCTCTGCATATTTATTTAAAAAAAGCATAATTAAAGAAACTGGTACTCCCCTGAGATTATTTTTGCTTGCGTTATGGATTCCCCCACACTTGAGCTTCAGCCTCAAGTAGCGTAGCTTGGTTGCGGTGTAGACATGAAATTGCACCTGCATAAGACACTAGAAGCAACCATACTACAAACGGGGTTAAAGTTAGCAAAAAAAAAATTAAAGAGCCTGAAATTAAAAGAGCATAAAAGCATAAAAGATAAGTTCGTCCGGGTTGCCTCCCGGAAAGCTGCCCTTCTTTAACGTCTTTGGCTAGACGCTTTGTCGTTAGATCGATCCGGGGGGTGGTTATGAGGAGGAGATCCAAAGCATGACTCGATGGTATTTTTGAGTGTCCACCGGGATGCATGTTTTCTTTTCTTATCCCGCTCTTCATCCGGGATTGGTGGTAGTATCTCTGTAATAGACATGTCGTCTGGAAGGGTGATAAAGAGAAGTGGGGATGATGGTGATTGAGTGTCCCGCACAAACTTGAGATCTTTGGATTTGTTATCTGGAGACCGTCCTGATGCAAACTCCAGTTTTCATTATAAGCTTGAAGGGTGATTGTCCCCTGGGCTACCCAAATGTGCACATCGGCTGTGGCAAGGAATGGTCGTCCAAGGATGAGAGGTGTAGTGGAGTTCTCTTCGATGTCCAAAATGACAAAATCGCATGGGAAGTATAAGTGCTCCACTTTAATGATAACATCCTCCACCACTCCGCTTGGGTGTTACCGAACCATCTGCCAGTTGCAGGGTCATCTTGGTCTTTTTCATCTCTCCAATTCCCAGCTTTTTGAAAGTGGAGAGGGCATCAAATTAATGGAGGCACCCAGATCGCATAGGGAGTATGGAAATGAGGTGCTACCAATTGTGACTGGAATGGTGAAGCTGCCCGGATCATTGCATTTTGAAGGTAGTGGTTGTTGCAGAATAGCTGAGCAAGCTACATTGAGAGGTACCGTACCGACTTCGGCCAATTTAGTTTTGTTGGATAAGGTGTTTGAGGAATTTGGCGTAGTTTGGCATTTTGGCAATGAGGTCTACAAACTGTATATTGACGTTTAGTTGCTTCAGCATTGCTAGAAACTTACCATATTCATTATCCAATTTCTGCTTTGGAGTCGGTGGGGAAATGGTATAGGCGGTTCTTGTGGAGAAGATTTTGAAGTTGATGGATAGTGAGATGCTGGGATGTCTTTTCTACTGGGGCCTCAGCTTTTTCTTCACTATCCTCTTTGGATTCTTCTGACCTTTGCGGGATGTGAATCTCGTCGGTTTTCTTACCGCTTCTCAAGGTTATCGCCTTAACCTCCTCTTCTTCTTCTTCAAAGTCGAGCTTTTCATTTTCATAACCGGCCACCAAGTCTGAGGTAGGTATTCTCAGACTGAATACGATTTTATAGACTTTGGCGGTGCTTTCGAGTTCAGCTACATTCCTTTTGGAAGTTTCGATTGCTACAACCCATTCTTGGAGAGAAGGGTGTAGTTCTGGAACTTTAGATGTTTTAGCCACCTCCATCTTTTCTTCATCGTGCTCTTTCACATAGATGCATTTGGCTTGCTCTCTTGGATTTGGTTCAGTTTGGCTGGGGAGAGCCCCTGGCGGTCTTCGAGCAAGATGTTCTGCAAGTTGATTGAATTTACCTTCGATTTTCTGGTTGAAGGCTTCTTGTGCAGAAAGCTGGTTCTGAGTCATACATGTAACCCTTCATCATCTCTTTGAGTTCTGCGTTTGGATCAATAGAGGATGAAGATGGTTGTTGTTGTTGTTGGAAACCTGGAGGGGCACCTAGTGCTCTATAACCCATATTAGAGTTTGGTTGGGGTCGGTTTCCCTGATAGGTATTGGAATTGTTGTTCTGCCCTCCTTGGTTCTGATCATTGTTTTTCCATGAGAAATTCGGGTGATTTCTCCATGGGTAGTTGTTGTTGATGTTATTGTTGTAGGAATTACCGGGGCGGTTTCCTATGAAATACATCTTCGTACTGGTTTTTACCTTCGCACTGATGAGTTTCATGAGGACCGGCGCATATGACACATCCTTCTGTAGGTGGAACTGGTGGTGAACTTGTAGGTAAGGAAGCTATTGTTTTTACGATTTCGTTTTGAGATGTTGTTAGCTTTTCCACCATCTTTGCAAGGGACGAGATCTGAGCTGATAAGTGATCCGTAGGCTCAACATGGAGTAGGCCTGCTGCTCGTGGTGTTCTTCCTTTGGATCTCGTCCACTGTCTTGTATTGCTCGTCATGGTTTCGAGAAGGTCCATTCCTTCTTTAGGAGATTTCATCATGAAACTTCCTCCTGCAGAGGAATTGACGAGTAGTCGGTTCCATCATCTAGACCATTGAAGAAGGCAGGAGGGATTGATCGTCAAGACCATGGTGGGAACATTTCATTAGCATATCTTTGAATCTGTCCCATGCGTCGTACAATGTTTCTCCCGGCTCCTGACAGAAAGTGTTGATTTCACCGATCAATTGCCTTGTTCTACTGGTTGGGTAGTATTTGGCAAGGAATTTTTGGGCCATTTGCAGCCATGTGGTGATTGATCGGGAGGGGGAAGACTTCGGTACCACCTGTTTGCTGAATCCGACAACGAGTGAGGAAATAGTTGTAGACGGATTCTTTCTTTGACGTTGCCGGTCTGACCAAAGGAATTGCAGAAGTCTAGGAAGAGACTCAGATGATTTGGGGCTTCATCTGGGTTCGCTCCACTAAACTTGCCTAAATCCCGGACGGCGGTGATGTAGTGTTTTGAAAACCCATCGTCCGGCTTCTTGCGGTGTTAGTTCAGGGAGAACTATGGCTGATGCTCTTCCTTCGGTATCCGGTTGGTGGTAGTCAGAGAGAGCACGGTGTTCTGGTTGATTTGCATGGTCCATTTCATTTATAACTTCGTTATTGGCCATGGCTTGTTTCTCAGGTTTCTTTGTGCTTGTAATAAAGTGCGCTCGGGTTCGGGTCTCGGACTGATAGGTGGAGAACCTCGGGTTCGAGTATTTGGCATGCACAGAAGATAACTTGTGGTTTGTGAGAAACTGCAAAATTAATTAGTAAATAGATAAAGAAAAGCAGAGATATTGGTTAGGCAGATAAACTTTAATTTAACAACAATTATATATATGTTTTTTTATTTTTTTTTATTAATTTTTTTGTGATTCTTTTTTATGAGAGTAAAAGGACCGAAAATAAGTAAATAAAAAGGACTGAAAAATAAATACAGTTTATTGCAGTTCAAGTGACAATGGAATGAAAAGACAGAAATTATAAGTTAGTAGACAGAAATTATAAGTTAGTAGTTAGAGACAATGGAAAGAAATTACAGAAAATTAAAGTTAGGAGTTAGTATACTGGAAATTTGAAGGACAATGGAAATTAAATGTTAAGGACAATGGAAAGAAATGACAGGAAATTTTAAGTTAGTAGTTAGGGACAATGGAAAGAAATGACAATGGAAATTAAATGACAGAAATAATAACAATAATATTAAGATGTCCAAAGTCAGATGTCCGAAGTTAGATGTCCAAGTCAGATGTCCAAGTCAAATGTCCGAGATTAACAATTTAATAGTATTAACAGATTATTATAATATAGCAAGTGAACTACCGGAAACTAGGGAAATTGATGGAATCAATCTCCCCGGCAACGGCGCCAAAAACTTGTTGGTGATAAAACTACACTATAATAAATATAGATTTATAACAAACTAATAGGCAAGTGAACCTATTCGGAATAGTATAACAAGTGTCGTATCCACAGAGAGATTGTTCAATTATCCTAGTTTAGGTAGTTAATAAAAACTGTAAAACGGGGTTTAGCCGGAGGCAAGCTTGATTTGTTGTTGGATTAGTGCAAATATATAAAAACAGTAAAAAGGTGAATTAATGGATGTGAATGGAAAAAGTATCCTAGGATAGTGGGGAATTATCTAAATTACTTAAACAATATAACCATGTCTCAAATATTTATTGTCTATTAGAGTTAATAATTGTCAGTTACGAACTCTTAATAATAGCCTTAATATTTTCCTGCTCAATCCGGAGTGTAAATATCAAGATTAATTCCTTTGTGGTACTTAGACTATCTCAAAATCATATGTTGATAGTTACCATAAAAATGCAGTATTTTGTCAGAATAAGCATTTAACAATATTAGTTGAAAGGAATTAAAAACAAGTTAACAAGTGAAACAGGTGATAAATATTGATTACGTAATATTAGAAATAAACCCCCATCCTAGGATACAAAAGAAAATTACTCAGTCATTAACGGAGATAAGAAGATAGCACAGACAGATTTTGACATTATTTCAGAGAAAGAACTGGTCTGCTCTCGCTCGCACTGCTGCTCTTCTATTTCTTTTGTTACTGCGTGAGTATGGACTGTTGTGGTGTTACGGGAGAAAAATAAGTGGAAGCGAATGGATGAGTGTGGTGAGCGAATTCTTCAGACTCCCGTCGTGCGTGGTGTGTTTTTATGGTGCAGTAGGGGTGAGTTTATATAGAGGCAGAGGAGAAGAAGATCCGTACGAATTTGATTGCAGACCGATTGCTCTCATTGATTGCAGGGGACAGAAATAAACGCGTGAGAGAAAAATAAGGTAGGCAGTGCGGCGGAGTAGATGGATATGGCAGAACAAGTTGGAGATGACGGGCGCAGACGGGCGAAGAAGAAAACTGGCGCGACTGTTTTTTAGTCACGTCCGCCTCACGTCCGCTTTAAAATAGGCGGTTGCATGTTGTCTTGTCCGCCTCCTGTCCGCCTCCAAATAGGTGGTTGTATGTTGTCTTGTCCGCCTCCTGTCCGCCTCCAAATAGGCGGTTGTATTGGGTGTTGTCCGCCTGTAACAAGGCGGTTGCCTTGTGTGTGCCGTCCGCGTGTGTTACCTCACAAAATGGGGCGGACAAGAGCTCTCAAGGGCTGTCCGCATGGCTCACCTCACAAAATGGGGCGGACAAGAGCTGTCCGCATGGCTGTCCTCCTAGTTCTGGGCGGACACAACTTGTTGCGAGTCTTGCCAACTTTGACTAGCTCTAGATTATTCGTTTGGACTCCGTTTTTCGAACCGTCTGCGGCTATGCGTTCATCTCTTCATGTACTTTGCTCCTAGCTTGGCTTTTCCTCATGTTTAAACCAATAAATTTGTGAGATAATCAATAAAACATAAACTAGAGGAAAAACATACGATAAGTGAGAAATGAGCAGAAAAGTGCTGATATAATATATGAAATACACCCATAAAATATGCTCATTTAGACACTTATCAGCAGCTGCCACACTCTCCTCCAATCTCCACTAACACACACTCTCCTGTGTCCTCACCCTCACAGTCAACTCCTCCACACTCACCTGCATCATCCTTATCTCCACAAAATCAACCTTCTACATCTACTGAATCTACAAATTTTCCACAACCTGAATTACCCTCCTCTCTCTCACCAAATCCTCCTATCCCACCTTCTACAAACATCCACCCTATGGTCACCCGAACGAAAACAAACTCTCACAAGCCTCTTTGTCGAACTGATGGTACTATCCCATATCAAACTCATCACACTACTACTGTTCCTGAATTGCCTACTCTCAAACAAGCCCTTAACCACTCTGAGTGGATTGATGCTATGCAACAGGAGCTACAGGCTCTTGATCAGACGCACACATAGGATCTAGTTCCCCCTACTTCTAATATGAATATACTGGGGACTAAGTGGGTGTTTCGTACTAAGAGAGACTCTAATGGCAATATCACTAAGCGTAGAGCTCGCCTTGTGGCTCAGGGGTTTGCCCAATCTTATGGCCATGATTATACTGAAACCTATAGTCCGGTCATAAAACACTCCACTATCCGCTTAGTTCTCTCAGTTGCAGTATCTAATAACTGGCCACTTCAGCAAATCGATGTTAAAAACGCCTTTTTGCATGGGGCTTTGACTGAGACTGTTTATGTTAAGCAGCCCCCTGGGTTTGCAAATTCTAAGTTTCCAAACCATGTGTGCCGTCTCAGAAGATCTCTTTATGGTCTGAAACAGTCCCCGAGGGCTTGGTATGCTAAACTCAGTTCATTTCTGGTAAGTTTGGGGTTTATTATTTCAAAATCCGACAACTCACTTTTTATATATGTCCAAAGGAAAGACATTGTTTATCTCCTCGTATATGTAGACGATATCCTATTGACCGGTTCCTCAACTTCCCTTCTCCACAAATTTATCCATTCCTTTTCTACCCACTTTCTCATTACCGATAATGGGGCCTTACAATTCTTTCTGGGCATCTCTGTTTCTCGCTCTACATCTAGGTTATTTCTATCCCAAACTCAGTACATCAATGACATTCTTGACCAAGCAGACATGACAAATAGCAAATCGGTGTCTACACCTATGTCACCTACCATTATCCTTGACACTGTCGATTCACCCCCATATCAAAACCCTACTCACTATCGAAGCATTGTAGGCAGTTTACAGTATTTATCGTTCACCAGACCAGATATATCATTTGTTGTAAATAAAGTATGTCAATACCTGCACTCACCCCTTGACCTTCACTGGCAAGCGGTGAAGCGCATTTTGCGCTATCTCCTTGGTTCGAAGCAGTTGGGGTTGTTTTTCTCCTCCGCGCCTGCAGGCCTTCTCACCGCGTACACCGACGCGACTGGGGTGGATCGTTGCTTGACCGCCGGTCGACCGGTGGCTATCTCGTCTTTCTCGGTCCTCATCTCATCTCTTGGAGTGCTCGCAAACAACCGCATGTTTCTCGATCCTCCACCGAAGTAGAGTATAAAGCTCTTGCCAATGGTGCGGCGGAACTTCTCTGAATCCAACAGATAATGGTAGAGTTAGGGTTGCATTTGAAAAACCCACCAATTATACACTGTGACAATCTCAGAGCCACTTACCTGGCTTCGAATCCAATTCTCCATAGCAGAGTAAAGCATGTCTCTTTAGACTACCACTTCGTCCGAGAGAGAATCAAGAATGGATCTTTGCAAGTGCGTCATCTCCCTTCGTCTTCTCAGTTAGCCGATACCTTGACCAAACCTTTGTCAACCTCTCAATTTCTCAGCATCCGGTCAAAATTGCCTTTGCTAGGGCATTTCGACTCGCGGGAGGATAATAACGTATAGGCCGTCGTTAGTTTAGTTGGGCTTCTTACCTCTAGCCCATTAGTGGTTTTATATCTGTATTGGGCTTGGCCCTACGATTGGTGTTTAACCCTAGTATACAGGCGTCTCTCTTGCAAAGATCTAACATATATAAATATCATGAATACAAGGCAAACTGGGTGCCGATCCTTTCAATCGTCATATTTTACAGTCTCTTATCCAATTACATTTACCCTACTTTACTAAGTATATCTCCAATAACAACTTTCTTTAGAAAAAGAATTCGGATACTGTAATGACAAACTAGTAGAAAATAAAACCTGATCAATAACGAATACATATGTTTGCATTAACCTTAAGCCAAATCTTGCCTATATCTGCATGTTGACTCCATCCTGAATACATCCTTACATTAAAATGTTTTGAAACGCTACATTGTTTTAGTGAGCATATATCTTAACAAGATTATAAATACACTTTACAATATACTACATGCTTATAAAATTACCTTTTTATTATAAAAAAATATATATTTTTTATTTGGATATGGGCAATTTTGAATGGCAAGACATTATTAACAACTATGAACATTGCACAAGTGACAATTGGGAACAGTATTTTCTCTCACAAAGAAATTAAAAACCAACAATCAGAATAATAATCGAATAACAGCCATAGTAAAAATATAATTGTAGATAGCTAGTAGCGCTAGCATGGTAGTATTCTTCTTATCATTATTGAAGCAGTTGATCTAGACGTCTTCCTTTTTATCAGTACTAACCCTGATCATCCAGTTGCTCCTAACAGCCACGAATAAGATGGTAGTTAGGTAGCGAAATGTAAGGAGAAAAAGAAAGTAAAATAGTCATCACCATGAAAATGTACTTCACTAGCAAATAGGAGTTAAAAAAAGTCACGCACGCTACCAACCTGGGATACAAAGAGAGCATGGAATCCATAGGGAACTCTGTGAGGCAGCTCAACCATTGCCACTGGATCAGCTGACATCGTGCTTGCATCTATCACATACACCCATGATTTTCTGCGATTCAAGATATGTTAAGCCCGTTGAAGGCAAAGATTTCTCCACTGGAAAATTAGTCGGGGCAAATAGCTATGATAGAGAGACATAATCATACCCGATGTTTTCGTCATGGGCAAAGAAAAGCAAGTATCCATCATCCTCTGCCTCAGTAGTAGATGAATCATCAGCCCCCCTAGGCACAAAAACGGCCTCCGATCCAAACACTTGAGGACCAAGGCTAAAGATCCCTCGCACATTTCCTCCAACTTCAATATTTCTCTGATTGGTGTTAGGTTCACCATGCAGATCAAATTTCACAATTGCTGTGATCTTTGCAAGGTCATTTATCACGGCTCCATATGCATAACGTGATTTTCTATTTGTTGAAACAGTCAGGCAAGTTACCAGAATAAAGGATGAACATTCAGTAGGGACACAACGATCAAGCACCTACCTGCCAGTGTACTTCTCATTGATTCGGGGAAACTCAATACTAGCCACTGAGAGTTGTCTCTGAGAGGCAAGACCAGTTTTCATGTTGAATCTCATCTCATAACTGTAATAGAGGAAAGAGTAGGATATGCTTATGGAACTCAATGAAAAACAAAACTTTATGCTGATCTTTACACCAAGAATGAAGTTTGTCATACAGCTCACTTGATGAAGTCTGGATCATTCCACTGGTAGTCGTACCATCTGTATCCATTTCTATAGTTTCATATCGGCAAGTGACTAGAACTATTTCATCGCCTTCCTCCCATGCATTTGCTAACAAAATTAAATGCAAATAAACTCGCTTGTGATGACATCAGGTAATTATTATTTAAGAAGATGACATTCCATTTCATTCACCTATGCAAGACTGTATCCAGCACCCATTAGAGATTAAAGTTACGTACCATTATGAAATATAAAACAACTTGGAAGTTCAAACCACTTCATAAGCAGGTCATTCTTTGCATAACGTGGAAGGATACCAAAGTGAGCATCCACAGTCTTATCAAACGTGTATGCTAGTTTATTTTCCTTCACCATATCCTTGAAGAGTCAGAAACAACCCATGAATCAAAACATAATGAGAGGTGACAATCAGATTAAAATAGGATATAAGGTGCGAGCAATATTGTTAGGCCCCATTCTTTTGCAAAAATTTTAGTTGGTTTACGTATTATTAGCTGAAACGATCAGCTCAGCCCATTCTTTTAGGCATATTATGGGCTGGATACCATCTACCCATGAAGTTTATTCACAACAGCATTATTTGGTTAATTAATTGGTTTACAGATTATCAATTGGTTAATCAGTTGGTTTACAAATTATCAATTGGTTAATCAGTTGGTTTATGCATTATCAGTTAGTTAATCAGTTCAAAAAATCTAATACAAAAAGAACAACTTATATTGGTTTTTACACAATCATCTAGCTTTGAAATCAGTCATCAGTCTATATCAGCTATCAGCTACCAGCTCAAAACGCAAAATAATGGGGCCTTAGACCCTTGTTGTTTTGCTGATTATGGTCTCAGAGGTGGTAGGTGTAGAACCAGAAGGAGTGTACCTGCCAGTTGGAGTCTGTCTGCAAGAAGCGATAAAGATGATACAAAACAGACCAAGTCCAACTACAGAAGAAGTCTGCCTGACTAACGTAACTACTAGATATCGTGAGTTGATATTATAAAGGTTCCTAATTCCACAGTAATTTTCTACAATCATGGGTGTTGTCCTCAACCTTAAGGGCGACATTGCTCAACTAATCTACATAGAATTCGCCCCAAGATCAAGTGTGGGTCAGTTTGTCACAAGGAATTACTTGTACACTATGCTCGATTGCTTCACACCGTTGTGTTTGAGTGACTGATTCCTTGCAAGGTCCGCAACCAAAGTGCCAATCCTCTAGACTTCGTCCTTATGTCTTGCCTCACTAATAAATAAACTCTCATTTTGTTGAGGCTCCTACTCCACTACATGGCTCCTTAGCTAGCTTTTATAGATTATTCTCATTTCCCAAAAAAAACCCCACAAAAATATAAACAAACAAATAAGCAACATTTTGCTGTCAAACTGAATATCACTAAACATACATTGCTCAACAAGAGACCCGCATTCTTGAAGAAATCTGTCTTGGCTACTCCAGTTTCCCTACCCGCTCCGCATATCAGTGGTCTTTCGGATGTTGCAACGCATATCCACCTAGCTCAAGAGAGGTTTCTCCACTAAGATCACACCATCTAGACCCATTATTCTAGAGCTGCTCTACTGCAACACGAAGCGGGACTATGCTTCCGGATTGGAAGACACTCCCTATTGGCACCACTACCACTACCCAAACCGGTCTAGACAAAGCTGCTCTACTGCAACACAAAGCGGGACTATGCTTGCGGATTTGAGGACGCTCCCTATTGGCACCACTACCACTACCCAAACCGCCTTATACCATAACAATTTTTATCTGTTAAACACTTCATTCCGGTGATTCATATTTTTGCAGACCGGTTATTTTAAGACTAACTCTTGCTTTTGGTCGTGTCAAACTTTATCACCCTTCCTTGATGCTGACAAAAAGGGAGAAGCGGTGTATCCTGCGATTGTTTTAAGCGAGCATTTGGGTTTTAGTGTGGATACTCTATTGGGTTTTGCTATGTTTGATTGGATAGTTTGCAAGTTTATTTTATGTTGCTTTATACTCTTTTTGCATTTATCTCATACTAATGATGCTTAGTTTGAGGGAAACTGTACCAGGCTCGGTTGTGCCGGATGGGGAAGCCGGCTAGGAGAGACCCAGCAGAGGGAGAGAGACAGAATATTCAGACATGAAGCAGAGCATGAGATGAGGGAAAGATAGGAGGAAGAGGCCATGAAGCAGAGCATGAGATGAGGGAAAGATAGGAGGAAGAGGCATGTAGTAGAGAAAGGAAGATAGGAAGGGAATAACTTTGTCAATTCATGATCCTAACAATTGCCTAAACTCTAATAAATACGCATTCCTGGAACTTAACTAATGACAAAATAATATCTAGTAAAATATCTAAAGATAATCTCTAAAAATAATATCAAAGGATAATATCTGTATAAATATCCTAACAACCCCAAAACAAGGAAACTAACAACTAAATAATATACTAAACAAAATCAGCTAAATAACTAGAGCCCTCCTTGATCGGCCACAAACCTGCCCCTTAGAAAGCGTCCTTGTCCTCAAGGCGGGGGTTCAAAGTCCTCTCGAGCAGAAACATCAAAATTGGCCTTGGATCACCCCCAGAATTGGAGTCACCGACTAACCACAAAAACTGTCGATTCTTGCAACGATGACTTGGAGTGAAACGCTCGTCGCAATTATAACATAGCCTCTTTTCCCGACAGGTAAGGGCCTCTACTGGTGTGAGCCTTTTGACTGGAGCTCGTGCAGGAACCGCGGATGCCA
The DNA here is from genome assembly GCA_023374045.1 of Limonium bicolor. NCBI lineage: Eukaryota > Viridiplantae > Streptophyta > Magnoliopsida > Caryophyllales > Plumbaginaceae > Limonium > Limonium bicolor. The sequence goes on along the minus strand of JAIOTZ010001562.1, from coordinate 11,609 downwards.
GACCATGAGCCAGGTGTCGGGTAGCCAGCACAGATGCTGTAGGCGCTGAATGGCCGAAGGATGCCGGACCCGAAGTTGGGTAGTGGCTAGCTGGCACCAGTGCAAAAGATACTGAATCACAGTCTGGCCCGAGGATGCCAGACCCGGAGCCGGGTAATGCCCACCCGACACCAGTGCAGAAGACACGAAAGCCCCAGTCGGACTGGACGGCTGGCTAGTAAGGTGCCATAGTAGAGAAAGATAGGAGAAAGAAGCACGTAGTAGAGAAAGGAAGATAGGAAGGGAATAACTTTGTCAATTCATGATCCTAACAATTCCCTAAACTCTAATAAATGACATTCCTGGAACTTAACTAACGAAAAAATAATATCTAGTAAAATATCTAAAGATAATCCCTAAAAATAATATCAAAGGATAATATATGTATAAATATCCTAACAACCCCAAAACAAGGAAACTAACAACTAAATAATATATTAAACAAAATCATCTAAATAACTAGAGCCCTCCTTGATCGGCCACATTCCTGCCCCTTAGAAAGTGTCTTTGTCCTCAAGGTGGAGGTTCAAAGTCCTCCCGAGCGGAAACATCAAAATTGGCCTAACCACAAAAACTGCCGATTCTTGCAACGATGACTTGGAGTGAAACGCTCATCGCAATTACAACATAGCCTCTTTTCCCGACAGGTAAGGGCCTCTGCTGGTGAGAGCCTTTTGATTGGAGCTCGTGCAGGAACTGTGGATGCCAGACCATGAGCCGGGTGTCGGGTAGCCGGCACAGATGTTGTAGGTGCCGAATGGCCGGAGGATGCCGGACCCGAAGTTGGGTAGTGGCTGGCTGGCACCAGTGCAGAAGATATTGAAATCACAGTCTAGCCTAAGGATGCCGGACCCGAAGCCGGGTAATGCCCACCCGACACCAGTGCAGAAGACGCGAAAGCCTCAGTCAGACTGGACGACTAGCTAGAAGGGTGTCGTGCCAAAGCCCTGAAGGTTGTAGCCGCCAACTTCTTCTCTAATGAATGTGCAAGACCCGCAGCGATCATCAGGGAAACGTGTCACATCAGTAAGACCTCACGACGGATGTCATCCTGAAGGCCCGAGATATAACAGTAAAGTACGCTGGCCAAGGACAGATGCGGAACGCGAGATTGAAGCGCTTCAAACTCCACGGTATACTTGGCAACAGTAGTAGTCTGTGTAAGCTTGTAAAGAGATCCTACCGGACTTTCGAATGCCGACGGTCCAAAATGGTCTTGAACGACTCGTTTGAATTGATCTCATGATGTAAAAAGGTGATTTTATTGAAAAGTGAACCAGGTTAGCGTTCCGCCAGTCATATACATTGCTGCAATATCAAGACGTTAGTCATGTTCCACCTGATGATAGGTAAAGAAGCACTCCATTTGGAAGAGTCAGCCATGGATATTCTCCACAGAAAAGTAGGGTATTTCCAACTTCGGAGTCCGGATAGTGGTGTGTGAGGACGATAGCCGGGATCCAGGCGCCTACAACAAGGGGCTGCGAGTTTCCATGGTTGTAAGGCGCTGGAGAATTTCAGTCAACTGTGACTGTAATCCGGTCTGCAATTTTTCATGTTTTGGCCAAAGCAGTGTAGTTGTCATTGGTTTTCTTGATTTGGTCCTCGAGAGCCTTGAAACGTGTGGTAGTTTCGTCGTGTGCCATAAGAACGACTTGAAGGGACAGTGGTAATTTTGTGGAGGATGAGAAGAAAGGAGCTTGCTAAGGAAGAGTAGATCAATGAAAGCACCAATGTACCAGGCTCGGGTGTGTTGGATGGGGAAGCCGGTTAGGAGAGACCCAACATAGAGGGAGAGACAGAATATTCATATGTGAAGTTGAGCGTGAGAGATGAGAGAAAGATAGGAAGGAGAGGCACACAGTAGAGAAAGGAAGATAGGAAGGAAATAAGTTTGTCAATTCATGATAATACAATTCCCTAAACTATAATAAATAGGCATTCCTGGAACTTAACTAATGAAATGATAATATCTAGTAAAATATCTAAAGATAATCTCTAAACATAATATCAAAGGATAATATCTGTATAGATATCCAAACAACCCCAAAATAAGAAAACTAACAAGTAAATAATATATTAAACCCACTGGTTTTTGCTATTGGGGTTTTAATGAGGCAAGCACAAGGCAGTAGTAGTGTGGAAATGCATTTTGTACTGGGGTGAAACACTGGAACTGTTGTATCAGCGTGGTGTTTTTTGTTTTGGTATTGAATAAAATTCACTAATCATCAAAAAAAATATATTAAACAAAATCAGCTAAATAACTAGAGCCCTCCTTGATCGGTCACAGAAACTCTTTAGATAAATATCACACTTGATTTAAGGATGAACCTTGACAGAGTTTGTCCCCTTCCATTGTTTTTCTTGGTTGTGTTTGCTTTGTATTTAGGGAATTGCGTGATACATTATGAGTTTTTCCATCATCAGCAAAAGGGGGAAATTTGTTAGACCCTTGTTTTGATGATAATGGTCTTGGAGGAAGTCAAGATAAGGAGGGAGTCTAGAACCAGAAGAAGTCTACCGGGCAGAAGAAGTCGGTCCGCACGAAGCGATATAAATGATACAAGTCAAATAGAGTCCCACAACATAAGGAGTCTGCCTGACTGACACAACTACTAGATAAGACGTGCAAAGCTATAGGAAAGTGGTTGAGAGATTTTCAGAGTCAGTTACAAAAAGACTCTATTTAGGCCCAACTGACTGTGAAATTACAGGGAGTAGAAGACAGTCTGAGTGACCGTTGGGAGTAGGGGTGGCAATTCGGGTTGATGGGTCGGGTTGAACCTCACCCATACCCAACCCGATTAAAATTGTATTGACCCATACCCAACCCAAAAATAATCGGGTTACACACTTTCAATCCATACCCAACCCATATAAAATCATTGAACCCAAACCCGACTCGTTTAACCCGTTTAAATACGAATACTCTTGTTTTTCTACATAATGATCAATCGTCAATGAAAGCGTGCACATGACGGTCATTTATTTCGAATCATGGTGTACCGTTTTTCTAAATATCAACATTCTGTTAAATGGGTCAATAATCTTAACTTATAGCCGTTATTTGTGCAGATGAAATAGTGTGATCGGTGGAGTTTATGCGACTAATGATTGACATAGTATTTAGGTTTTCAAACAAACAGTGAATGATGAATATAAATGGCCTAAAGAATGTATTTGGATTTATAAAATAATTATTTGTGTGGGCCTAAAAAAATGATAGTATTTTTGTTTACTATTATACTAATGGTTATAGAATTAATACATATCCAAGTAAAATATATACATATTTATTTATTGATTTATTTTTAATTAAATTAAGTAAACGGGTCGGGTTAAATTCGGGTTAGGACTTAACCCATACCTAACCCGTATATTTAATAGGTAAGGTAACCCATACCCGACCCAAAAATTAAATGGGTCGATAATCTTAACTCATACCCGCTATTTACGGGTTGGGGTTGGATCAGATTATCGGGTTGGGTAAAAATTACCACCCTTAGTTGGGAGCTTATTCCAGTAGATCAATTGTGAAAATGATGGCTCAATAATAGAAAATGTGCAAATCAGTTAACTTGAATGTTATGGAGTAATTTCAGGACCACGAGATACACACTTAGTTTCGTCATCATCAGCAAAGAGGGGAACTTTTTAGACCCCTATTGTTTCACCTAAGAGGAAGTTGGACTAAGAGGGAGAGTCGGCTTAAGAGGAAGTCAGCCTAAAAAAGGAGTTCGGAACCAAAAGGAGTGTACCTGCCAAAAGGAGTCGGCCTACATGAAGCGATAAAGATGACTCGAGATTGAGTCCTATTGCAGAAGAAGTCTACCAAATAGACATAACTACCAGAGAAGACACGCGAAGCTACAAGAAGGACAATGAGAGATTTTCGAAGTCAGTTGCAAAAGGATTATGTATGGGCGCAACGCAACTAACCAAAAATTTTAGGGAAATACCAGCTAGAGTCTGAGTGACTGTTCCAAACCCATCACAGTCAACTTAGTTACGAGAATTGCACCCCCACCCCCAATATCCAAAAAATGAAATGGTCAACTAACATTGACGTTATGGAGCAAAAATAAGACTAGTGGACCTATTTTATTTCACTGTTTAAGTAGCTTGATTTGCCTTATCTTAATTATGCTTTCTTCGAAGATTTACTTGAGAGCTTAGAGATCCCTTACAGAGAGAAATCACTTACTAGACTGCTACTTGTTCTTAGAGAGTTAGATCTAACTTTTCGAGCTTTTGCTTTCATTTCTCTTTGATTTGTGTTGATCTATACTTAGAGAAGTGAGTGTAGTAGTTAAGACATAGTTTGTCTGTCTAACCCTAATTGTGAGAATTTTTGTTATAATTCTCATAAAGAGTTATCAATTTAAGTTTCTTATTCTTGTGAACATCTGAGTGTTTCCGCTAATTTATTCATCCATAACTAGTGTGCCTGAGTCTAACAACCCAGACACCCATCAGCACCAAAAGTCCTTCAAGTAGGTTGAGCAGAGACGATTGGAACTTGAGAGTACTAGCTAATTATAGCCACATCAGAGCTAAAGTTAACAACTTAACATCAAAGTTGAGAAAGGTACCTTGGGTTTGAAATACATTGGAAGATCCATGAAGATTGCATAATTCTCAGTTATGGCAAAGTCATGCATCATGATCGAAGCTGGTATAGTAACATGCACTGGATCATCCATGAAACCGTCATTTGAGATGACACGGTATGAGACATATGGTGGAGCTTGGGAGTACCCAAAAGCAAACATCTCGCCTGTGTTTGTAGTCTTATAAGTTTGAAATAGTATCAAACAGATTTCTCCAGAAAATACAAATAAAGAAAAAGGTATCAAACAGTACTACTGATGAGTGTTTTTTGGTGCACCCCTGGCTAGCTCCTAACATCATGTGAAGGCAAGTACCTAACCTGTGACGGGATCAACTTTGGGATGAGCCGTGAAGGAATGTGTTAATCTCTTATCATAATCTTGAAGACCAAGAGTCTGCAAATCCCCATCTTCCATAACTTTCAGAACATCTACGCCGATCAGAAGAAGCACGTGGAAGAAAGTTTCAGAGGGTAAAGCAAGAAGTTGTCAGAATAGTTATGAATAACCAATCTCAAGTGGACATGTCTTCCATACTCTGCCCTAGCTAGATGCTAACAGCTTTCAACATTCACTTAAAACGTAAACCGAGAGTATCCAGTCAATTGTCAATCAAATGTATAGAGTTTCCATGTCAGTAAGTTCTAAATTCAAACTGCATCAATTTAAAGAACACACAATTTTACCTCATGCGTCTTTGTTGGTCTCACTTAGACAAGTGATGTACTTAGGAAATGAAATGAATACTGGTGGAGGTGAAGCAGCAAGACGAAGAGGCAGAAGCAAAAGGACAAGATAAAGCTATTTTTTAAGCGAAGATAGAGCTAAATAAGAATCCTGGAACATTGATCTACTAAACATCACAAGCGCATTACTTTTCCACTTAATACATTGCAAAAATTAGGATTATTGAAAGCTTACACGGTTTGTCTCCCTCGTGAAGTGCTAGAAGTTTTCCACTGTGGTACACAAGAGCTGTATTTGCTGGAAAACAATTAAAGAAACATCAGTAAAACGGATGATTGATATCAGGTAGAGCATTACCCCTGTTACTCAATAATGTAGGTTAATGATCATATATTAGCAATAAAGTACAGAGAAGTCTAGCTAGTATGCTATAATAAACCTTTCCCAGTTCCATAGAGCATATCCAGTACTTTCAATTTTGCTCTGAGCCTTTGAAGGTAGACCATAAGTAAACCAAACAGCCCTTTTAAATCTCCGACCTGTGAAAAATGACAGAAAATACTTCAACAGTAGCCTATAATTGATTTCTATCTTGCAATGCATGAGTACTAGTTTTAATTAATTAAAACGAGCTTTGGATAGATGATGAATATAATGTTGCAGATTTCTGTGTCAGGAACATAACCGCAAAAAATTAGCAGACACGAGGCATGTCATACATTATTATCTTAAACAATCATAGCAACTTCTACAAGTATTTTCGAACTGCTAATATCTTCCAGAATCGGGGAATTCAAATCATCACAGCCTGCTTGTACAGACATCCATGCTGTCTTTCTTATCATAGATAACATATATAAGTATATGCACCTTAAAAAACTTGGCTGCTCCAAAGAATTCTTCTTGTTTCAGACGGGACGTCCTGACATAGCGGGAGATATATGTGGCTTTTCCATCTTTTATGAGCATACCATGAACCATACTAGAAAATGAAGAAGAAACAGATTATACAACATAACTGGACACTGAATCATACTAGACAATGACGAAACAGATTTTACACATTTCTAATTTCTATGGAACTCCAGCCAAGAGGCAGGAGCAAGCAAAAGGTTGATTAAACTCGTGATTCAGCTCTAATACTCTTATATCTTCAGAAAATTTTGGGCCATATCATGTAAGTGTCTACAGCTCGAGGCCAGCACACACGGAGTGAAACAAAGATACTTGCTAGGAGTGCTGTGATGTAGGTAGAAGGGAGAACAAACATACCCATCGCCATCAAACCTGCAGCAAAAACATAACAACTGTCAACTTCACAAGCAGAGAACAGTGGATATTTTGCTACATTAACAAAGCGGTTAGGAACTAGAAAGGAAAGAGCACCAGTGGTATCCAGCAAGTGGGGCGAACTTTGAATTGGGACCAATTCGAACGAACTCTCCATTTAAGCACTCCTAAAAAAAGGATAAGGTTAAGAGTGTTTTCCTCTTCTTTGATTGCTTTGTTTTGCAAGCAAAGAGGAGTCCCTGAAAGACGTTGAATCATAATACCAAGACGGACGGAGCTGATAAAAACCTACAGACAAGACGAAGTAAAGAGGATCAAAGACGTTCTAAGTTGATTGTACTTACTAATACACATGCCAGAAACCAGACGAACCTACAAAATTAGATAAAGATGGTTGTGAGTTAATCACCGTTATGTAGCTTGAAATTGTATACTTCGCTCCCAATTCTGAATTATTCTAGGCTTCTAACTGTAGAAATTATTGTGATAGCCCCAATAGAAAAATGAAAAATAAAAGTAAAGCGCCCGGCCTTTCCCCTCCCAAATAACGGCAAATTCTATTGTACAACCGCAGGTCTCCCCCGTGCGCCCATACAGAAACAGATCGAATGCTACTACAAGTTCACTTTCTCTACCAAAGACCATAAATAATCTTATTATAATCCATCCCACCCTCGGAACGATGGCTAGCCCTTAGCAGGGATGCAACATAAGGAAGTGGATCTCAAGACCGTTAAGAGTAGTGGAGAAGAGCGCTAGCTCCTTCAAGGCAAGGGAAGAGAGGACTACTGACCGGGAGGCGGCCTTTCACTGGCAAATCCTTCTGAGGAGGTGTTTCATAAGCAACTGGGGCGAAGTTACCAGTGAGGAAGAACGGAAAAGGCTTCGCCGACCGGTCATACATAAACTTCACGATCACCGTCTCTAACAAATCTATCAACTTGGAGACTATGCCTTTCCTAGGCTTTGGATTGACCTCGACAACCTTCACCCCGCAATTTTTGTCTCCTCGCCTTCCACTGAACTCGACCGCACCCGCCGTCTCCCCTCTCATGCTCTGTAACTTCACTTACTTCTTACTATCTCTTCTCTCCCACCTACTCCTGCTCCTTTCTGGGGGCACAAAGTCTCCTGGACTGGGGAATGCACCATTGCACAGCAAAACGTTGACGCTGGTACAGTGCCACTAAAATATTTAAAACAAGCTTTCTAGAAAACGACATGTTCGGTGTTCAAAACCCAAAAAAAAAAAAGACGGTCCGGTCTGTAAGCCATCGACGATTGTATTTTTGATGTCACATCAATCAATAAAATGTACTAGTACATCCATTTCTAATTGGCCTTCTTGTTTGTTTTTTGATATATTTTTCCACTATAAGATAAAATAATTTTATAAAGTATGGAAAATTCACGATATACCCCTGTTTTCTTTTGTAATTCACAATATACCCTTGTGTTTTTCGTAATTCAACTTTAAACATGCTTAAATGTTGTCCAAAATTGATGAAACTTTACATGGATGATGCTAAAGTGTTATATTTTGTCCAATATCAAATATGAAGTTTTTAAGCTCACATGTGACCTGTGGGACCCAATGAATATGTCACATGTTCATTGGGTCCCACATGTCACACGTGAGCTTAAAAAACTTCAAATTTGACATTGGACCAAAATATAACACTTTAGTCTCGTCCATGTAAAGTTTCATCAATTTTAGACAACATTTAAGCATGTTTAAAGGTGAATTACAAAAACCACAGGGGTATATTGTGAATTACAAAAGAAAACAGGGGTATATCGTAAATTTTCCCTATAAAGTAAATTTCTACAACATATAGTTTTTCACATAAGGATTCCATTACAATATTTAGATTTATAAAATTATGTTATCTTACATGTTAAATATTAAAGTCAAACGACATACCCAAATAGTAGAGGGAAGGTCAATGAGGGACGGAGGGAGTATTATTTTATTTATTAAGAAACTCTCATCTCTACAGTAGAGAGTTTTTTAGCATTCTTCCCCCTCACCAACTATAATTATTTTAGTTTCTATTAAGAGTTTTTATTTTTTTAATTATCGTTGCAGTGTTGTAGCTAATAATAGTGATTCATAAAGCTTTTCTTATTTTAAGGAACGATGAGAGAGAAATAAGTGAGAATCCACACCACTGCATCAATCCACACTATAGTGGATGCCCTAATCCTAAGAAAGGCTTTCGATCAGAGCAATAAGACCACATACACAAACCGTCACATTTTATTCTTATTAATGGCTGCGTTCGGACGCGGCATAAAGATGGTAGTTTTGGGGGTGGTCCCCGCGTGGGTCCCACGTGGGTCCCACGTGGATCCTACGTTCCACTCCAATAATATACTGCCACATATAAAACAACCACAAAACAGCCAGACCAAAACAACCATACCGAACGCAGCCATTATTTCATCCCAACCTTGCGAAACGCACAATTATTATACTCATCCTCCCATGTGCGCTTCCTTTGTATATGAGCCAACGGTCACAAACTGTCACATTTTATTCTTATTCCTTCGTCCCAACCCTACGAAACGCACAATTATTATACTCATCCTCCCCATTCTACTTCCTCTCCTCTCCGCCGCAGAAACTTCATTCGCACCCCCTCCCGCACCACACACCCGCCGCACCACACGCATGCCCCCACCACATGCTGCCTGCCCGCTCCAGCCACCCGTACCACACGCCCCCTACAACAGAGCCCGCCTGCACCAGACGCCGCCCCACTCTCACCACCGACCAGACGGCCACCCCCAGCCACCCACCAAAACAAGTTGAGACGGATGCTGGATAGTTTCATCGTTTTGACTCGCAAGGACCGGCGGAGGAACAGGTGTTCAGCTTGCAAACCACGCACATATCTGCAGCTTATGCATCTACAGATAAGGTTAGTATTAAATTATTATTTTTAATTAGTTATTGATTTTAGTGATGCATATTTAGTATTTTTTGCATGTGTTATATTTGTAGTAGCTGATCATATTTTATGAATTATCAGTGAATTGAGTGAAATTATATGTAGATGATTAACAACGTTTTTTTAAAACAATTTCATAGATCATTCATTCAATCATAGCAAGTACATCAAGTGGAATTGTTCCAATCCATAAGAGTTCTTCCTTACATCCTCTACCATGGTTAGCCAAAATATGTGCTGAGATATTTCTATCTCTTCCTACAAAAAGAAAGTCCAGCTATACAAATTCTATCCTAAGTTGCTTTACACCCTACAAAATAACTAACACGTTAAAATCCAAGTCACCCCCCTTTGTACAGTCATTCACAAAATTTATGATTAATAAACTATCCTTGCAAACTACTGCAGTATTGATGTTTGCCCTGCACAAAAGTTTCAAGCCAAAAACAAGTGATTTTGCCTCTGTCATCACAGGAGACATAGCCTACCATCCACCACTCACTCCCACAACACGAATACTCCATGCACCATCCTTGTACACTGCACCCCTACCCTAACTACCATCCATGCCAACACTTCCGTCAACATGAAAAGTTGCAGCTCCCGCCTCCGGTACAGCAAACAAGCAACTTTCTACCCTTCTTATGCATCCTCGAGCGACAGCAGAAGCCACATTTAGAAAAGATTGAGCCAACTAAGAGTTTTATGTCCTTGCCATTACCTATAAGCCGACACAAAACTTTTATTATAACCTGGATTGCACCCCATAAAGCCCTTCAAGTTGGGCTAGGCATACATCCCAAATCTGCTTTTAACAGAGAGGAATTGTCAAAGTATTTTGCTCTAAGGATTCTGGCTGGAAGCAAGGAAGGATACTGAAGAAATCTCCAAACCTGCTTAGCTAACAGAGCATCATTGAAAGCGCTCAAATCCTTGAAGCCCAAACCCCTTTGCCTTATGCTATAACACAGACTTACCTACCTCTTTTGGTGAATACTCTTCTTATCAACACTTCCTCCCCACCAGAAACGAGCAGCATATTTATGCATATCATCAATTATACTTTTAGGGAGCTTAATAACACTCATGACAAAACTTGGAATAGCTTGAACCACACTCTTAATTAAAATACCCCTAACAGCATACGAGATTGTCTTTGACCATCCTTGGATTTTTTTGTACACCCTATCACTGATATATCCAAAAACACTCCTTATGGTTTCTACCCACCTTACTGGGAAAATCCAAATAGATACCCACGTCCCAGACCTCTCTCACCCCCAAGCACTCACTTACATCCCTTTTTACTGATGGCAAAAACCCAGAATAAAACATCAAGGCTGATTTACTAATATTCACACTCTAACCCGAACCTTTAGTAAAGTCATCAATAATGTCCTTGAAAACCATATGATGATTTGCCTCTCGAGGACATAATCATCTGCAAAAAAAAGGTTATAAACACTAAAGCCCAAACCTCTCAAAGACATACCCTTAATTACACCTGCCATCCCAACCACTTTCAAGCTGGCCGAAAATGTTTCCATACAACAAAGAAATAAATTGTCTAACACCTCTCTTTGGGAAAAAAACCCTCCTACGGTAACCATTGATTAACAACGCCATGCTAACATTTGTAATACACCTCCTCACATTATCATTCCAATTTGAGTGGAAGCCCATACTCTCTAATACGCTCAAAATAAAACTCCATTCTAGCCTATCAAAGGCCTTATCTATATCCAGCTTCAAAGCAAAATTTCCCTTCCTCACAGCCTTGGAACCCCTTATAGAATGCAAAAGCTCATGTGCTACAACTATGTTATCTGTAATCTATCTTCCTGGCACGAAGGTTGCTTGCTCTAAAGAAAAAATACTCCCCATAAAAGGTTTGAACCTATTAACTAACACCTTAGAAACTACCTGATAGATAGTATTACATAAAGAAATAGGACGGAAATCCCCTCATTGAAACAACCCCTTAATCTTGGGAATTAAGACTATGTGTGTGTGATTTAAACCAGGA
>JAIOTZ010001561.1:0-31778 GCA_023374045.1 Limonium bicolor | reverse complement strand
GTTCCACCATCCTTGTTCCATTCAATGGGCTTGCCTTACACTAGGGATGAGGTGGTTACTGCTTTTAAGCAAATGAATTCCTCTAAGGCCCTCGGTCCTGATAAAATAAATGGGGTTTTCCTCAACACTTACTGGCCTATTATTAATGAGGATTTCGTTTCTACCGCTCTCACGTTTTTGAATACCTCGGCCGCTCCATATGGAATTAATCATACTCATTTGGTGCTCATACCAAAGACTACGAATCCTATCTTTATTCAGGATTTCCGCCCTATTTCCTTATGTAATACAATCTACCGGGTTATTGCAAAGGTTTTGGTTAACCGGATCAAGGCAGTGATGCCCCATGTTATCTCTGCGAACCAGGGTGCTTTCGTTGGGGACAGGATGATTACAGATCAGGTTTTACTGGCTCATGAATTGTTACACCTCTTGCGTACTTCCTCGGCAACCCAGCGGAGCTTTTTTGCTTATAAGGTCGACATGTCAATGGCTTTTGATAGGGTAGAGTGGTCCTTTTTGTTATCAGTATTGCGCAGTATGGGGTTTCATCCAACTTGGATTGCTCTTGTGTCTAAATGTCTTTCAACGACCACTATGGATGTTCTTATTAATGGGCACCCAGGGACAACCTTTCAACCGGGTTGTGGCCTTCATCAGGGTGACCATCTTTCCCCCTTTCTTTTTATTTGCTGCATGGAGGTCCTTTCTTCTTCTCTGACTCTCGCATCTGACACTAGGATATACAAAGGTTTCACTGTTAGAGGTCTTGCCCAGCAAATAACTAATCTTTTGTTTGCGGACGACTGTATGATTTTTGGTTCTACTACTGTCCCCAATGCCCATGCTCTTGGCCATATTTTACAGGATTTCTCTTCTGCATCGGGGCAATGTATCAACAATCAGAAGTCAGCCCTTCTGTTTCCCAGGCATCTTGCTCAGCACTTACGTCATGATATCTCGACGATCCTCGGTGCACGTCAGGTCACAGATTTGGGAGTTTATTTAGGGTTTCCTAGTCACGTTGGCCGTAATCGTACTGCAATTTTTCGATATCTGAAGGACAGGGTTTACAAGCGTCTACACTCTTGGACTAAACGAGTGTCACAAGCAGGTCGTGTTGTGCTCATCAAGTCTGTTCTCCAGGCAATCCTCACTTACGTAATGTCAGTTATGGCCTTACCGCATAGTTTCTTAAAGCAGCTTCACAAGCTCTTTGCCCGTTTTTGGTGGTCCGGCACCGAATCAAAGAAGTCCATTCATTGGTGCTCTTGGGAGAAGGCTTGCCGTTCTCAAGCGGAGGGCGGGCTGGGTTTTCGAGATCTCATCTCTTTTAACCGAGCCTTATTGGCAAAGCAACTGTGGCGCTTTCTTCAACGGCCTGGGTCTCTCCTCAGCTCTTTTTACCGTGTGAGCTATTTAACCACCTCGGATCTTTCGTCGCATGTGCCATCAAAGGCCTCGAGCCCTATTTGGAAATCGTTGATGAGTGTTCGGGATCTGGTGGATATGGGGCAGCGACGTCTTATCTATGATGGTCTTACCACCCTATCTCTTCCCGGTGGATCCCTACTAAGCCAGGTGGACGTCCATGCCTTTTGAAGTTCCCTGCTGCGCAGTTACACTCTTTCACAGTTGTGGACTTTATCACCGCCCAAGGTGTTTGGAACCTCCCTTTGCTCCATCGGTATTTTTTGCACGATGATGTGGCAGCAATTCAGAAGCTTCCTTTGTTTGGGGCCCCGTCGGGTCATGACTCTCTTGTCTGGGGTCCCACCTCATCTGGCCATTTTACGGTTCGTTCAGCCTATCAGGTTGACAGGGATCTTGCAGCTTTACCCCTACCCTCATCCAGTATGTCCTCGCCTTTGGGCCCTGCATTCCAGAATCTAAAGCGGTGCATTGTCCCTGCGCGCATCGGTCTTTTTGGCTAGAAGGTTCTGCATGGTTACCTCCCATGCAAAGCTGCTATCCATCGCCGTCTTCATGATCAATCCCACCCTTCTTGTCTTTTATGTGGGAAACCGGAAACAATGCTCCACTGTTTGCTCACGTGCAAATTTGTCAGGCCTTACTGGGTTTCTTTTTACTCTGCCCCTCCTTTTCAGTTGGACTCTGACTCGGCCTTTTCAGATTGGTTTCTTGCGCAATGCACACACCTGCCTTCCGCATCTCTCTCTCGGCTTCTTGTTTTCCTTTGGCAGCTCTGGTTTGCACACTGTCAGTCGACTCATTCGCGGTTGCTTCCTTTTGACTGGGCTTGGTGTCAAGGCCAGAGCTTCCTGGCCTCTTCCCAGGGGCATTTTTCTGATGAATCTCTTTTACAGCGGCATAGGGGCTTGCATTCTGGGTATCTGGACGTCTACGTGGATGCAAGTCTTGATCCTTTCCATTGTCTGGGCTTGGGTTTTGCGATATTTTCCGACTCTGCCCCCCTCTCGGTGGGAATACATGGTTACACTGCTCATTGCCTTCCTTCATCTGCCGAGTGTTTTGCGTTGCAGTTCGCACTTGAGTATGCACGTGCAGAGGGCCACACAATGGTACGTGTGCTTTCAGACTGCCAACAGATGATACATTATATCACCGGTTCTACGTCAACGTCTCTGCATGGCGAATCCACAAGACTCCTAGATGATATTCTGGCTAATCTTCATGGTTTTCGGGATATTGCTTGGTTTTACATTCCCCGTACCGAAAATCTAGTGGCTCATAATCTATCTACTTATGCTAGAAAATCTCAGCATTCGCGTTGCTGTTGGAAAGCGTCTGACTTTCCAGACTTTGTACTCAACTTTTGCACTTAATCAATACAATATGGAGTTTTCAAAAAAAAAAGGATGAGCTAGACTGGCCCACTTAGAAGGTGTACAATGGGGTGGGTTGTTTAGGACATTTATAGGAACTACGCAATCAATATATATTTTATTAATAAAAATTCTAATAATCTACACATCCATCATAGAGGTTTTTAATTTCTTTTTTATTCAGCATTTCATAGCATTTTTTAAATTTATTATTGAGTTATACAATAATATTTGTTTTGACTGCAGTCCTTAATTAAACAGAGAAAGGAAAAAAATTGGATTCCATGTCACTTTAGTGACATTTTCTACTTTTTTTTACGAACACAATAGGACGAAATCCACGCTTATACACTTTTCTCATCTTCCATTTAGAGAATGAAATAGGTCACTCATCGGAAGATAGTGGGCACGACTTGCATCGAGGAGAAGGCCTCAAAATCATTTTTGAGCATCTAGTTTTTTTAAAAAAATAAATTGATGATTTAAATTCAAATATTATTATAGGGGTATAGTTATCAAAATTAATTAATAATTTTATAAATAAAAAAAAACATGAGACTCCATCACGACCAACTATCAAAATTCCACGATTTGAGGTCAAGATTATTTTAACTGAAATTGAAATAGTGATGTGAAAAAAAATCCCACGCTTTCAACAAAAAAATTATTCAAACAT
Source organism: Limonium bicolor (assembly GCA_023374045.1). Classification (NCBI taxonomy): domain Eukaryota; kingdom Viridiplantae; phylum Streptophyta; class Magnoliopsida; order Caryophyllales; family Plumbaginaceae; genus Limonium; species Limonium bicolor. The sequence goes on along the minus strand of JAIOTZ010001561.1, from coordinate 28,295 downwards.
AATAAATTAGAATTTTTGTTGACAAGTTCCTTAAAATAAATATAAGAATAAAGTTAAATCTATTTGTAACTTAACAAAAGATTAGGATCAGACAAAAAAAATAAGACATTGTCTTCACTTTTTTAACTTATATCACTATATTATATTTCCTAGAGCTTAGAAACTACAGTATTTATTTTTGTAACTGTTTTTTTTTAAGGAAGAAAAAAAAAAGATCTTTTATTACGATGTAAGCAAAGTATTTCCTAATCCTAGATCGAAACACGTGTCCAGCTAGTTGGGAGCATTTTTGTAACTGTTTTTTAAGGAAGAAAAGAAAAAGATCTTTTATTACTATGTAAGCAAAGTATTCCCTAATCCTAGATCGAAACTCGTGTCCAGCTAGTTGCGAGCTGGGAGATCAGAAGATGAGGAAGGTTTGGAGTTTTGGGCTTCAGTTACCGGTTTTAAAAAATGAAAACCAAGACTTAAAAGTGGGTTGGGCTGATAACATTTTAATTTTATCTTCTTGCTCTGGGTCTTTTATCAACGATGGGGAAATAGAAATATTGCAGAGGGGTGCGTTAGACGGGCCCGCTAGCATTTTTCTTTGTATTCCGAGTCCTTTTAAAGACGGGAAAGATCACAATGGTTGAGCCCACTAATACGCTTCCTTTTCTTTAGGTTCACTCTGCTTCTTTCTTATAAAATTATAGGCTTCTATTAAAGAAAATAAAATAAAAGTATGTCTAAATGAAAACCGTATTTCTCGGGTTGTCTAGTGTTATTTTCAGTATGGTTATGTGGACCTAATGGGTCACAGCCACTGTTATAATGTTGGAGTATTACCTATGGTAAGTTTGAGGCCATTCATTTCTTTTTCTTGTTGGAGGGAAAAAGATCATTCTCATTAAGTTTTAGAAATACTCACTTACACTTACTGAATAGTGATCACACGATCAAGTATATATTTGAACAGACTCATATTCTCTCGCACCCCAAGATTAATTGTTAGGCATGATCATAGGAGAAACGATAGTTCTTCAAAGCTTCTGGTTTTGTTTGTTGATTTCATGTGCACCCACAAACACAGTATATTGATTGTAAAATAATTCTACATAGAACTCATTCGTCTTGGCATATTTTTGAAATACTTAACGACACATATTTTACTATGTGAAGCGGATGTTAAAAAACTGGGTGTTACTTGGGTCTCTTTTAGATAGTAATACGTAAATCATAAGTGATTTTCTAACGAGATACTGTTACAAAATAGTAAAATTGTTAAAATAATATCAGCCATAAAGCAAAAACAGTCACATCCATTATTGGGTATGTTTGGAATGAAAACTGATGCATAAATTATCAAGTGTACTAAACCGTGAATGATCTTATTAGGTAAACCGTACTGATATGTCTTGACAACATGTACGTACAATCTTAGCTATAATTATAAGGTTCAGTACGTCGGCCGTGCATTGGCAATTATTGACGATTACTTTTTTTTTTTTTATAATTATAGGCATATAGTCTAGGGTCAAGGGCAAATTAAACACCACTGATTCAACTCTTACATAAACCTTTCTAGTCCTACTGTACAGATATTACACGGAACATCTTACTTATCCTAGAGACCTTCCTTGACCTTTTCTTACAACTCTTTCCCTTACATCTCTGACGGTGACGATTGCGATTACCGTTAATAATGATATCACATCAATCATAAGAGTCACTATTATTAGATAAGATAGGCCCCTGTCTTCCGAAAAATCATACTTTTAGAATTAGATACTCCCTTCGTCCTGAATTGACCGTCCTGTTTGCTTTATGACACGTTTTTCCACTTCAATATTAAGCATATAAGATAAAATAATTTTATAAAACTAAATTTTATAATATATAGTTTATCATGTAAGAATCATATGTAAAACTTAAATTTTCAAAATTAATTTATCTTATATGTTAAAAGTTGAAGTCAAACGACATGTCTAAATAGTAAACAGGACGGTCAATTCAGGACGGAGGGAGTATGTATGTGGTCCATTTCATCCAACCTAATCGTTTTCGAGGCGACTGTACATTATTTTAAGAGAAACGTGGAACAATTAAGTTAGGACGTCGACTACTACTGATGGCGGGCCTCGTTAATACTACTCCGTTTAATTATGAACTTCAAAGAAAAGACGTATGATGATCACCAACTCCTATTGGCTGCTCATTTCAATCGAATTCTAATCCTGTGCGTCGATTGACGTCCGAACCCGCGCGCCGTTGATTGATTGACGTACGTTTGAATTGAATAGTCTCTTTTGGAAAGCACGGCGGGAGGCTTTTAATAATCCGAATTACTCTGTTAGTAATTCAAGATATGTCCTGTTTTCTTTCGTGATTCATAATATACTCCTGTGATTTTCGTAATTCAACTTTAAACATCCTTAAATGTTGTTCAAAATTGATGAAATTTTACATGGATGATGCTAAAGTATTATATTTTGGTCCAATATCAAATTTGAAGTTTTATAAGCTCACATGTGACCTGTGGGACTCAATGAACAGTCACATATTCATTGGGTCCCACATATCACATGTGAGCTTAAAAACTTCAAATTTTGATATTGGATTGGACCAAAATATAACACTTTAGCATCGTCCATGTAAAGTTTCATCAATTTTGGACAACATTTAAGCATGTTTAAAGTTGAATTACTAAAACCACAGGGGTATATTGTGAATTACGAAAGAAAACAGGGGTATCTCGTGAATTTTCCCTTTTATTAAACATGTTGATTTCAATATTTAATAAAATAATTTTAAAAGTTTGAATTTATATAATTTATTCCTTATATGATTAATTATATATTATAAAATTTAGTTTTATAAAATTATTGAGTAAATTACTCATAATCCCTTTAGGATTTGGGATAATACAGTTAATCTAACACCCTGGATTTTACCTCATATGAAAGTACACGACGATACGAAACCAACGCCGCAGACGGATTTGAAAACGGACTTCAAACGAGTCCTAAAACTGAAAATGAAGTTTTGTCCGAACATTGGTCCGGACATGTAAGTTCGGACCAATGCCGAGACTTGCACCCCAGACCCGTCCTCGCATGCTGTCCGAACATGTAAGTTCGGACAGATGTTCGGATACCATTGAAGTTGCAAAAATAAAAGAACTTTCGAGGCCTGTCGAACATGGATGTCCGGACGGACGTTCGGACAAGTCCAATTCTGCAAAAATACATTGAAAACATCCTTGTGAATTGTACTATAATGATATCATTGTAATTGCATCTGATGAATAAATTTTATAAGCAAAGGTGTCAAGAGTTTAACATCAAAAAACCACAGTGAAAATATAAAACAATCCAGAGTGTTACCGCCACACTCAATCCTTGAGTGCTCAGGCTAATGATCCAACAAAACAATAAAAACAACTAAGTGAACTTGTAATTTTCAAAATATGCGGAAGCTCCAATATTTCAATCCAACGATGGTAATGTAATCATAATAAACCAAAACATTGTATTTCAAACCCTGCAACTCATAATATTCTATCTCAAAACATTGTAACCCAACTTAATGTCTCAGAAACAATTTCAGATTTCCTAATCTATGTGATAGCACGTTTCCCTACCCCAACTTCAGCAACCATTACCTGCGATCAGAAAACAATATACAAAAACACGAAGGGACCGCGCAAATCAGTGAAACTGAGTAAATTCCATCACATCACGTAAAATACATTTTGAAAACAATCTCTGTGTATTGATTAAACCGAAACATACAAAATTGGCAAACACAAACCAAATCCATTTTCCAATAGCACAACCACAAAACCAATAGGGAGTCTTCAACAGGAGTAATCACCAAAGCAAACCAAGCAGTCACAGACGGACTGAAATACCAAATACCCTCACTCTAAGTCCTTAAGTGTGCACACCCCCTATGAATGAGCAGTCCATAGAGTAGATCATAGAGCTTAACTGCAGTCATTGTATGCAGCGCAATATATATATATATATCAGTGTAATTAATTCATGCTTAGGGTGCAGAGAACCAACATGGTGAATCAGGGAGCACCAAGAACCCCATAGTAATTATAAACCAGTGAAGAACTCCCAAAACAAAACCTTTACCAATCCACAGTGAAGTTCCTCAAAACACAATTCGTGACAGAAAGCAATTCACATCCAAATCAACAATGAGCACATAATTTACCTGATTATTCCTTGACCAGGAAGACAACTCAACAAAATCACCAGAAGCTCGCCATCGACACCGATGTCTAAATTATTAACAATTCACAATCAAAATCTACTAACTGTAATCAAATAATTTAATAAATCATCTAAGTGGAAGACTTTACCCGCTGTTAATCTAATCGGCACCTGTTAAGATTGGGCCGTGGGCTGTCTATCTTTGGGCTGTCTATTCTCTTATGTTTAGTTTCCTTTTACATTTCTTTCCTTTTCTTTTCTTTCCATTAGTTAGCCTTTTACTTTCTATATAATACTCCTCTCTGCACTAGTTTAAGCATGTAAAACTTCCCCGCTTCAGTCAGTATAATGGAAAACCATTTCACGCTTCGCCTTCCTCCCTCCTTTCTATCATCTAGAGCGACGATTCAATTCTCATAAATTCACATGGTACCAGAGCACCAGGTAGCCCCTCTTCTGCCGATCTGCAGTTATTGAAGTCGTTCGCACCATGACAAGCAAGCAATCCTTGGAGGATTTACTGGAGTCGATCTCCAGCGGCAAAGCTCGTGAGGGTCAGATTGAAATGTCAGATCCACTCTATGTGGCGACATCGGACCATCCTGGCATGATTATAACATAGAAGTTCACTGGAGTTGGGTTTCAAACATGGAAGAGAACAGTACTTATCTCTCTCATGACAAAAAACAAGGTTGGAATTCTTGACGGCACCGTCGTTCGATCGACCGATGATGAGAAAAAACAAGTTGCTTGGGATAGATGCAACAGTCTGGTGATGTCTTGGCTGTTAAATGCTCTGGAGAAAAGTATCTCAGAGAGTATAGTTTATCTTCCTACAGCCAAAGACATGTGGAGTAGTCTTCTCTCACGTTTCGATCAAATAGACGGCACAAGACGTTTTAACCTCAAGCAAGAGCTAGCTGATCTGAAACAAGGAAATGATAGCATCAGTACCTATTTCACGAAATGGAAGACTATTTGGGACGAATTAGGGACTGTTATATGTTTCTCTCCCTGTAAGTGTTGTAAATGCGGTGAATCGGAAAAATTGAAGAAAGTGATTGGAGAGGACACTCTCCTAGACTTTCTTATGGGACTAAATGATAACTTCGTCAACATCCGTGGAAACATCCTGATGATGAATCCTCTTCCAAGTCTTGAAAGCACTTACGCCCTTCTTTTATCTGAAGAAAGGCAAAGGGACAGTGGTAAAAAGAGAAAGGATGAAGGATCTGCTAGTGTTTTTGCTAATGCTACTTCAAGTGGTTATAAACCACAACAGAAGTTAGAATGGAAAAATGAGAATAGATCCACCAGAGTTCCTTGCAGTTTTTGTGGAAAGATGGGACACGGGGTAGATACTTGCTACAAGAAGCATGGGTTTCCAAAGGGCTGGAAATACGGTAAGAACAAGAAGCCGTAGGCCAACTCTGTTAGTGTCGAAGGAATTGACTTTGCAGATTCACCAAACAATCCTATTCCTGGTGTATCTCAGCAGCAAATCTCTCAGCTAATTGGTTATCTGCAGAAAGTCAGCATGGAATCAAAGGAGAAAGGTCCTGTCCGATGCAACTTTGCAGGTAAATCAGATAGTAATAATCCTCTTCATCTCTGTTTAGAGGCTATGAAAGATATTAAGTGTGTCTGTGGGGTAAACAATTGGATTTTAGACAGTGGTGCTACAGACCACTTGACTGGAAATAGCTCCCTGTTTGATGCCAAAAATAGCCTTGTTAGCACTCATTCTGTTGTACTAACTGATGGAAGAATCCAGCAAGTGCATACAGCTGGTGATATCGACCTTGATAATGGGATTACTCTCGACAATACTCTTCTGGTTCCAAGTTTTTAGTTCAACCTCATATCTGTGAATAAATTTATAAAACAGATGCGATGTAGACTGAATTTTTGTGAGGAGTTTTGTCTTATGCAGGACCAAACATTGAAGATTGAGCATAAAATCGGGATTGCCAGAGACGGTCTATACATTCTTGACATTCAAGGACTTCGAAGGTTCCTGGAGGAAAGAAATTCCAAGACTGGACAAATGCAATCTTTTTCTTATAGTGCAGTAGGTCGAAATCGAGCTGTGTATTGGCATAATCGATTAGGACATACACCCATGAACAAACTTGTTGATTTAGGTTTGATTAATAGGAGTGAAGTTCTCGATATTTTTGCTTGTGATGCCTGTCATAAGGCAAGGGGCTGTAGATTGCCATTTAAGACTTCTACTTCTGAGTCATTAAATTGTTTTGATCTGATACATTTGGATGTCTGGGGTCCTTGCTCCACACCTAGTCATGATGGAAGTCTCTATTTTCTTAGCATTGTTGATGATAAAAGTAGAAGTGTTTGGGTAAAAATGCTGAAACAAAAATCTGAGGCAACAAGTGCGATTAAAGATTTTATTTTCATGGTGGAAACGCAATTTGGGAAAACTGTTAAAGTAATCCGGACAGACAATGCCTATGAATTGGGACTTTCTAAAGAGGCTTCACAATTTTTCAGAAGCAAAGGAATAATTAACCAAACGTCTTGCCCTCACACTCCCCAGCAGAACGGGGTTGTCGAACGTAAGCATCGATACTTGCTCGAAACAGCAAGGTCTGTGTTTTTCCAATCGAGTATCCCTTTGGAATATTGGAGTGAGTGTGTTCTATTTGCCACTTTTGTAATTAATCGATTGCCAAGTACACGGGTGAACAATCTAACCCCTTATGAGATCTTATATGAAAAAAGGCCCAATTATGATCCCTTGAAAACCTTCGGATGCCTGGCTTATGCGGCTGTCACTATGAAGGGAAAGAAGAAATTTGATGAACGCGCCGTTAAATGCGTTTATCTTGGGCCTAGTACCTCAAGCAAAGGTCACAAGTTGCTACGTCTTTCTGACAAGAAAGTTATTGTGAGTAGAGATGTCCATTTTTATGAAACAATCTTTCCGTTTCTGAATAATGAAGATGGAACCACTACTAATCAACTTCTACAGACCAGCTCTACTCCCTTCTTAGTTTCTGATGATGAAGAACAGCCTATTTATACCTCTCCTCATGCGGATCCATCAACAGACTCTGTTGATAGCAATTCTATTGGTAGACAGTCCCATCCTCTGCCTGCTAATGTCGACATCGTTAACTCTGATGACGAATCATCTCCCATTCACCTTGACTCACTGATGAGTGTCCAAATGAGCATGTTTTAGGGGTGTATTTCATATGTTTAATCAACACTTTTCATGCTCATTTCTCCACTCTAGCTTGTTTTCCTCTAGTTTTGTGTTTCATTGGTGTTTTACACATTTATTGTTTAAACAGGAGGAGTAACATAGCTAGGAGTAAAGTAGATGAAGATAGGAACGCGTGGGCGCAAACGGATCCAAAATCGGAGTTAAAACGAAGAAGATACAGTGTTTTGAAGTTAGCCTGACTCCGACCGACCTTAGGACCGACCTTGCAAGGTCGGTCGGGTCGAAATTTTGCCCAGATTCACGTTTTTGCAAGCTACTGGAATCGACCGACCCTATGACCGAACTTGCAAGTTCGGTCGGTCGTAAAATTTTCCCAGAAATCAGATTTTAAAAGGAGAAAAGAGAGGGGAGAGAGGGTATTCGAGATAGAACAGAGAAACGACGGAAAAACAAGAGAAAAGAGGGAAGAAGAAGAAGAAGAAAGGGAAGGAAGAAGAAGAAGAGAATAAGGAGGAAAGGCTCACCTCCATGAAGCTCTTCCTCAATCTCCCATGGCTATTTCTTCTCCCTCTCTCTCTTTTGTGCTTTAATGGTTGTGTAGTTTCCTTGTAGCTTGGGATGGGGATTTGCCCCAAAATCCCTAAAACCTCCATTGTTGAATCTTGAACTTATTTTTATGTTTTATTTTAGTCTTTGAGCTTAATGAAGATGATTATTGAGTGTTTATGACTTCTAAACTTGTTGCTCATGATTTGGGGATTTGTTAAGGGTTTTGCTCAATTTGTCTTCTATGTGTTAAATTGGTTGGTTTGGCCTACCGATTAGTTTAGCATTATTGTGGGATTCTATCAAAATGGTATTCAGAGATAGAATCCTAAACTGTTAGAGACTAAAACGGTGTACTCTGATTTCGATAATTTTGAGATTAGACTACATTACAACTTTAGTGGAACTTGAGCTTAGTGCTATCGATTGACCCGGGGCTTAGCTGAATGAGAAGTCTCGATTAAATTGGTTAGGATTAGTAGGCCTAGATTAGGTTGCTAATTAATTAAGCGTTCCCGTGGTTTAGCTATGAGTTCGAGGTTCGACAATTGGTAGTAAGGGGAGGACGGGTGCAAATATCCATCCCGGGCTACACCTATCCTAGATAGTTAGTTTAGTGTTTATTGCTTTTCTTTATTTCTCCAATTATAACCCAAAACCCCAAAACCCATAATTTACATTTATGCACTTTTGTATATATCCTCTGCACATTTACTAAGCTTATAATTAGCTAGATAGTTACGAAGTCCCTGTGGATACGACCTTGTTGTACTACAATGATTGGGTTCACTGCCCATAGTTAGCAAGATAGTTTCACCACTATTTTGCCCCACACTCACCGCCTGAGGAAAGTGAAGCCATCCTCACTACTGATCCTGAAAACATACCATGAATTCACCCAACGGTCGACTCGCCAGCCCGTATTCCATCCAAGTTGAAAGATTATTTTGTGGGATACACTGGAATGGAAACAGATTCTAATGATGTTTTTTCTCATATTCTCTCTGCCCGAATCGGGCATAACTCTCATGACCGGGTTGTTCTGAATGTTGAAACCTTGACAGATATTCAGTCTCCTGGAGATTGCTATAGTTTTTCAGCTACTGTCAACAATCATCCTCATATTGATCTCACTGAGCCTCTTTCTTACAACGATGCCTGCACCAAGGAACATTGGAGAAATGCCATGACTGCGGAATTAAGTGTCTTGAAAGCTAACAACACTTGGGACATCACTACTTTACCAAAAGGGAAAAAGGCAGTAGGTTGCAAGTGGGTGTACAAGGTGAAGTTAAGGTCTGATGGGAGCTTAGAGCGCTATAAAGCACGTTTAGTTGTCAAGGGATATACGCAGAAGGAAGGCATCGACTACACTGAAACTTTTTCCCCCGTTGTTCGCATGACAACCATCAGAACCTTATTGTCTGTCGCAGTTAAGAAGAAGTGGATTATTGACCAACTCGACGTCAACAATGCCTTCTTACATGGTAGTTTGGATGAGGAGATTTATATGAAAGTTCCACCGGGCTTATTAGTTGGGGATAAGGATCAAGTTTGTAGATTAAGAAGGTCTCTCTATGGTTTAAAACAGGCTTCTCGCCAGTGGTATGCTAGGTTAGCCACATTCTTAAAATCTCACGGTTATGTCAACTCTTATAATGATTACTCTCTTTTCTCAAAAAGGAAGGGCAATTCAATAGTCTTTGTTGGAGTATATGTGGATGATTTACTTGTTTGTGGGAATGACGCTTCTGAGATTGCTAATCTAAAACAAAGGCTTGATGAAGAATTCAAAATCAAAAATCTAGGTAATCTCCACTATTTTCTTGGTTTGGAGTTCCAGGCACATGACAAAGGTCTGTTGGTTACACAGAGGAGATATAGTCAGGATTTAGTTCGTGAATATGATCTTCTCTCCTCTCAGGACGTTGCTACTCCAATTGAGGCTGGTACGAAACTTCTAGCCGATAGTGGTACACCTCTATCAGATCTAGAGGTATATCGTCGTCTGATTGGCAAATTAAATTATCTCACAAATACAAGGCCGGATTTGAGTTTCAGTGTTCAACATCTTAGTCAGTTGCTGCAACGCCCCTGTGATGATCATATGCGTGTTGCTTTGCATGTTTTACGATATGTCAAAAGTACTATGGATAAAGGGATTTTACTCAACAACAAACCTACTTTTGACTTGGTTGGTTATTGTGACTCGGATTGGGCAGCCTGTCCTTTAACAAGAAGATCCGTTAGTGGATATTTCATATTATTTGGCGGCTCCCCCATCTCCTAGAAGTCTAAAAAGCAGGCATGTGTATCGCTCTCCTCTGCTGAAGCAGAATATCGAGCTATGCGCAAAGTCACTGCTGAACTTGCCTGGCTGTCTCGCCTGCTATCTGAATTGGGAGTCACTGATGTTACTCCTATTCCAGTACGTTGTGATAACAGGTCGGCGGTCTACATTGCCAAGAACCCCATTCTCCATGAACGAACTAAGCATGTTGAGATCGACTACCACTATGTTCGTGACCAGATTAGAGGCGGACTGGTCAATGTTGAGCACATACCCAACACCCTTCAGTTAGCTGATATGCTAACTAAGAACATTCTAGGGAAGCAGTACCAAGCGTAGTTCCTGCCTATGGGTATCGCAGATGCATTATAATCATTCAAGGCATGAATGGCTTACACATTCATGCCTTGGGGGGGGGGGGGGGGGGTGTTTAAGATTGGGCCGTGGGCTGTCTATCTTTGGGCTGTCTATTCTCTTATGTTTAGTTTCCTTTTACATTTCTTTCCTTTTCTTTTCTTTCCATTAGTTAGCCTTTTACTTTCTATATAATACTCCTCTCTGCACTAGTTTAAGCATGTAAAACTTCCCCGCTTCAGTCAGTATAATGGAAAACCATTTCACGCTTCGCCTTCCTCCCTCCTTTCTATCATCTAGAGCGACGATTCAATTCTCGTAAATTCACAGCACCGAGGAAGAGACTTGACAGCAACAATGAAGAACGTGAATGGGAAGTTCAGGAGAGAAGGCACAAGAATGTTGTAATTGTGAATAAGAGCGTAGAATGTTGCAACGATGAAGAAGAGAGTGGGGGAAAATCAGGGTTTAAATATTACTAGTAATTTAGGAAGAGGAGATATTTAGCAAATCAGTTTTGTAATTAGTTTAAGCGAGTAAATAAACTATCTAGAAGATATTTAGTTGAAAGAAATAAATAACAATCCAAATGGTTAGTTGGAGTAACGAGATATAGATGACTTGCTGTTGCGTAAAGATAAGGATGAAAATATTTATCTTTAAGGAAAGATAAAATATTTATTTTGAAAAGGAAGAAGTAAAACTAGAATTGAACTCTTTTAATTAGAAAAACATTGTGAATATTTTAGGAGGTAAAACAATCAGTGTTGTAATTATATAAAAGAAATAATATTTAATGACGTGAATAATGTAGAAGAGGAAAATAGTAACTAACGTTGTTATTAATTTAAAAGGGAAATTAGATCTTACTACGTAACTAACTAAGGGATAAATAATGACTTACCAATATAAATAAAGAAAACAATTTAGCCATGGTCACAAGATGAGGGATAATTGTAATTATATTTCAAGAAAAATGATTTATTTAAGAAACAATAAATAGTTAAATAGATACTAATAATTCTCTTAAGATAGAAGCTAGATTTCAAAATCAAATTATAATCAGCGATTTCGGAAGATAAGGAAGGTATAACATACTTTAGTATTATATCAATTTAGAGAAAGGATATGGATTGGATAATTTTATTGACTTCCCTAGGCCTCTAACACTCATTCCCATATATTACTAACTTATTTTTTTAACATATTATATATATATATATATCCAAACTCAAAATTTACGGGTATTTCAGTTAACCCCTTTTGTTTATCATAATTATTGGTAACCATCTTGAGATTACGATATCTCCCCCGAATTATAACTCTATTATCAAGACGTTATATAAGTTAAATATATGTCGACTTGTCAGCTTAATCACATTAATAATGACATGATGAACAAAAACCACTGCTTAATCAGCATTGTTTTTTTCCTAAAAGCGTCAAACCCACCTCAAAAATGTATCTGAAGTGGGATGAGAGAGAGTTAGATGATGTTGATTAAGTAGTTTTGTTATCCAGACTGATGTTATTAATGTGATTAAGCTAGAGCTGATCAACTGGGCGGACGGGTCGGGTTCGGATCGGGCTAGACATAAATTTTCAGCCCAATCGGGCCAAGTGTTTAGTCCAAACCCGCCCAATCGGGCCAATCGCCTGAACCCAACCCACCCACCTAAAAAAATGCTCATGCCATAGTCTGGCCCGCCCAGTCCGCTTTTAACTCAAATTTCTCTATTTAGTAACATAGTTTTTAAAGTATAGATACATAGTTTAGATTTTGAAGAGTGTGCACGACGAAAACAAATTTTATAAGACAAAGAGTATGTGGTCCATTCAGTTGAATAATTACTACTGTACTATTGTAAGTATTTTATTACTTTTGTTTACATATTTACAATAACGTATACTAATGTAAGATATACTATGACATTCGGGCCGGGCCGGGCCATCAACTGGGTAAAATATTTAGCCATAACCCGGCCCAAAAAAAAATTCGGGCTGTTTTTTTTGTCCAAACCCGCCCAGTTATTTTTCCTACCCATACCCATTGGTCCCGGGACGGGCTGGACGGTTGGGCTATCTTGATTATGATCAGCTCTAGATTAAGCTGACCGGTCAATACGTATTCAACTTCTTGATAACAGAGTTATAGTTTGGGGGCTCGTAGTCAAATATACCTTAACTTTAAGATGGTTACCAATAATTATGATAAACACAAAGGGGCTAGCTGTATTATCCCCAAACCTCAAGGGAGTTCCCAGTGATTTATTAAAATTATTTTATCTTATATGTTTAAGATTGAAGTCGAAAAATGTGTTCTACAGATCAGTCAATTCAGAATGGAGGAGTGGCGGACCCAGAAGCCAAATCTCATGGGGTCCAAAAAAATTTTAGACAGTAACATATATTAAATATAAATGTGTGGTTATAAATTTATTAATCATTACAGCCTTACATATAGGAACATGTTTCTATTACTAAATCATTATCAACTTTCAGTATTTTACTCAATTTTATGTTATTAAAATTATACATTAAAAAATATCTTTTTTATTATCAGAAAAACTATAGGGTCCGGGATCCCACCGGAACCCCCTCGATCCGCCCCTGAGGAGTACTACACTATACACGTCCGTCGCCTTTGAGGATGGTGTGTTTTAATACTCACCACACCATTATGCCTGCCTAACTAGAAGTAGTAAGACTCCCCACACTGGACAGTTTTGTCTCCGTATGATTATTGACTTAACACACTACTATTATTTATAGATCTTAAGTAAGTGACTCTGCATTTCGATGGAATATTAGCCTCAAACATTTCAATTTACAACTTTGAAGTCCTTAGAATCTTTGTTCAACCTCGTTTCATTTTCTTATCTTGCCCCCGGCCAGCCACTTGGCAGAAAAGACACGAGTTTAAATATTAGGGTTGATGATTGCCTAGATAATTGATACACTATTGGAATTTTGGAACGATCAAAAGTGAACCGCCCCACCACCGAGTCACCGACCACCAACATCGGCTCGCGTGGGGTTTGGAAATCAACGTATGGGGTTGGGGTGCGGTAGTAAGGAAGCCAATTGTTCCCTTGCTCTTTTTTTTTTTTTTTGGGGGGGGGGGGGGGGGGGGGTGGGGGGCTCGACTTTATAAACTTGCAAGTTGCTTCACAAAAAAAGGAAATTTCACGATATAACCCCGAGGTTTGAGCGAATTTTACGAGATACCCATGAGGTTTCATTTTCATTACGAGATACCCCGAGGTTTCATTTTTTTTACAATATACCCCTGAGGTTTCATTTTCATTACGATATACCCCTGAGATTTCAATTTTATTACGAGATGCCCCTCATTTCAGATTCGGATATATTATATTTATCATATCTTCATTTTGCCCTCTCTTTGAGCTACTTCTTCTGTCTGAATTCTACTCTTTGCTTGGAATCCTGGAGGAGGGGCTAATCTGTCTGCTTCTTCCATAATTTGGGTAATGGATTTGTTGATGTCACATTCCTCTTCCAGTTCATCTCTAGATTTCTTACTGTTTGCCGCTTTGAAATTGTTTAAAGCTTCCTTCCAATCTTCCATTTGATATGCTGCTCTTTTTTTAACCGGGAGCAGATTAGCCTCTAATAGCTGATCCTTTATCAGAGGTATAGCAGTGATTTCGGTATTCACTTTGTAAGACTGATCATTCTTGTTGGCTAACGAGATAATCAGCTTAGATGTACTTTTTTGAATCACTTCCTCCCTGAATTTGAACTTAACACTCCTAGTTATCTCCCTTGATTGCTCTCCCAGAGCACATACCTCATTTTGAGACTCCACTTTCTTACCTTGCCTCTCCCATTCAGACTGCTCCACTAGATCTAATCCATCCTGGCCACCTAAGAATTGAATTTCTGCATCCTTACACTCCTTTTTTTAACACCACACCCATCTGCTCAAACCCCATAGCAGAACTAGAGAAAATGTCTACTTCACTTGTCCCAGCATCATTTTTGTCAACCTGCATCTGAGCCTGAACCTGAAGACCTCCCCTGCTACTTTCTCCTTCTTCTATTTTTTTCTCCATGAGAATCTCCTTCCCCAATCTTCTCAACAACCCGCTAGACTGATCTAACAACATCTCATCATCCAGGTAAGCTAAAGAGCCAGAGAATTCAGATTGAATCCATGGGCCATATTTATTTTGCTTCAGAAGAATATCACTGGTATAAGGGCATTCCGAGAGAACATGATTAAGACGGCCACATCGATAACAAAGAGATGGTAGGTTTTCATAAGACACTCTGCAACATCTGTCTTTGCCACTTAGGGACAGGAAAATGAGCCTGCATAATGGCTCATCTATATTTACCTGCACACAAACTTTGAGCACCTTTGAAGCATGCAGATTAATCCTATCAGAGCAAGAAAGGAACTTCCCTATCTTATTAGCAAGGATTACGGCAGACTTTTTATTAAAAAAGGAGATGGGAAGGTTATGAATCGATGCCCACAATTTTAAGATAGCAGGATCATGTTCCTCTATCGTAATGGAAGGGTTAATACTTGAAACAACCAGAATTCTGTTTTGAAAGTGCCACGGTCCATTAGATAGCACATACTTGGTATCAAACTCATTCATAAACTGGAAAGTATACCGGTTAAAACCTACTTCATTAACCTTGAACTGAGCTTTGGGTCTCCAGATGTTTACCAGAAATTTGTGGTGGGCCTTACTGTTGATCGGGTTGGGATGCCAGAGCCTACCGAACAGAGCTTTATTAAGCTCTTTTGGTGCCGAATCTTCCAGAATCGCATCACCATCAATTTGTTCCGCCTCTGTGGGATGGAGCCGCATCATCTCACAGCTGGAGGTAAGTAACTCCATACTTTGAATCTTCCTTTCTCCACCCAAAATCCACTGACTATCTCCAACAGAGCAAGATACAAAATACCACTCTGGTAAAGACCGGCAAAGCACCCAACTATCTCTAAAGGTGAGGTTAAAAAAGGCAAGAAAGAAAGAGATTTCGAGAGAAAAATCTGAAATGGAGTGAAGTGACTTGCGGTGGTTGAGATTGGAAGCTCGGGGCAGACGGGATTTGAGGGAGCCATTAAGGCTGAGTGGGAGTTTTAGAATAGAGTTAAGGCTTGAAGCGACTGCTGTACTATAACCACTAGAGTACTCGAATCCCTTACCTGTAGCATGAAAACTAGTAGTTACCTTATTACCCTTTCGGGAGCAAAGAGAATAATCAGTCCCTGTGAGGGAGCTGAACAGCAAGATTGAGGCTGCGTTCGGAGTTGGTATAAAAGTGGTATAAATGTGGCATTTTTGATTTTGGCATTTTTGATTTTGGCATATTTGACAGAAAATACCAAACCGCCATCACCGAACAACAATTTTCAAAACAACCACAAATATACAACCACAAAACAACCAACAATTTATACTGCGAATATAATGAATATTGTAAACAGAGGCGGAACCAGAAAACTGTAATTAAGGGGCGAGAAAATTTTAATAATATTAATTAATTTTTAAAAATTAATTTTTAATAAATTAATTTAAATTTTCAATAATAATTATATTTTAAAAATGATATTATATATTAAATTTGACACAAAATTAAATCAAAATTGAAATATATAGATTAATTATTATAAATTAGTTTATTTTCCCTTTTTTATTTTTAGTTTTTTTTATAAAGATTGGTATGCTAAATTATAAATTAATGAAAATAATATAGAACAATAGTTTTAAACTAGTACTGTTTTTCTAAATTGTTTATTCAGGGATAAATAGTCTCTTAAAACTATTACTATCTATCAATTCTAATAAAATATTCTATAAGGAAAAGAGCAAACTAATAAAAATTACGTGTAAACTTTTAATTATATCAAAATTATTAGAGTACAAAATATTTGTAGTATATTTCAGAAATATCAATTATAAGTATTCAACTTGCTAAGTAATGATTAATTACAAAACTGTTTGTGCAAACTATTATGTTAATATACGTTATTTTTCATTTCTTGGCATATCCAGTATTAGATTTAAATTTATGTTTTTGAATTTCATTAAGTAATATTGAACTGAATAGAATATATTGTTTTAACTACAAATATATGTTTAAAATAAATATTTTATCAACAATTAAACAATATATAATAATACAATAATATATATATATATATATATATTCGGTTACAGTCAATTTTTTATTATTAGAAAGAATTGCTTTTTCATTTCAATGATATTATTATTCCATTAAAAATTAAAATAATCTTAAGTATTAATACATTTGAAGTGTTATATTAAATACTAATATATAATCCATAAAATTTTATTTTTAAATATAACATCTAATATATTTGCTCTAAATACAATGGTTTATTTCTTTATTTTTTCAAATATATGTAAAAAATTTATTTATAAATTAATATGTATACATATTATATTAATTGTCACTAAAATAATAATAAAGAATAATAATATAAAGGCTATAATTGAATATCTACATATATTTTAACTTTATTAACAAAAATTGTTTTAAAATGTAATATAAAATTTTTAATTGTAACAACGAAAACGGTAAACGCACCGCACAAAACTAACTTATTCAAAACAACCAGACGAAACCGCCGTCTGCCAAACTCTAGTTTTCAAAACAGCCACAAAATAACCAGCAAAACAACCACAAAACAGCCAGCCAAAATAACCAGACCAAAACAACCACAAAACTACCACAAAAAAACTACCGAACGCAGCCTGAAGCTCCTGCAAAATCGCCTCTCCAATCGCCGCTGATGTTGGGAGCGAAAGTCTTCATCGTGTTGGTGGGACCTCCTTCTATGGCTCCGTAATATACTAGCATCTACTTAGGCCCCATTCTTTTGCACACCGTTCACCTGGTTTATGTACTATCAGCTGGATTAATCACCTCAGTTCATTCTTTTACAATCAGCTATCAGTCAATATCAGCTATCAGCTAGTAGCTATTTAAACTCAAATTGTCTCTCATGTTCAACTGGTTTAATATGTTTAACTGAGTTGACCAGTTCAGCACATTCTTTTACAATCAGCCATCAGTCAATATCAGCTAGTATAAACTGTCAACTAGATGCAAAAGAATAGGGCCTACTAGTATAATTGTCAATTAAGCCCCATTCTTTTGCATCTAGCTGACAGTTTATGCTAGTTGATATTGACTGATAGCTGATTGTAAAAGAATGTACTGAACTGGTCAACCCAGTCAAACATATTAAACTAGTTGAACATGAAAGACAATTTGAGTTTAAATAGCTACTAGCTGATAGCTGATATTAGCTGATAGCTGATATTAGCTGATATTGACTAATAGTTGATTGTAAAAGAATACATTGAGGTGATTAATCCAGCTGATAGTACATAAACTAGCTGAATGGTAGGGGTGAAGAACGCGCTACATTGAATTTCACGTCGACGTCGGTCTTGGGTATACTTTTTTTTAGCCTCCCTCCCATCCACAGCCAGTTTTCAATGTTGTGAACTTGTGATGGTTGGTGAAGGCACCCCGCTTACATTAATAATAGTAGGATTTGTTGTGTTAATTATTTGGGTATACTTTTTTTAATACTCCCTATGTTAATTAATATTTATCGTTTTAAGATGTGATTTTTGTTCAAAAACATCTGTCATTCTAGCTTTTTGATACACTTCTTTCCACTTTTATCCCTACTATTTAATATAAAAGTAATTATTATCTAAATGGAAAAGAAAAAAGTAGGGGCACATGTGTCATTATCCTACTTTTCTTAATAAATGTACAAGTATCTAAAATGACAGTTATTATTGAACGGAGGGAGTATTTAAGATAGGATAAAATAAAATTATATGATACCTTTAACTTATACAGATATATTAATTTTTTTTTGAAGTAACAGATATATTAAATATGGAATTGATACAATGTGTCCAAAATTAAAATGGACAACTTAGATAAAATTTGTACAATGAATAAATGCATTTAGACTCAGGTCGGGACCCAGCCCTCTCAACTCGCTAAGCTAGATAGATGGCAAAATTGACATCATGTCGGATACGTACTCTTCTACGAAGCGGTAGCCATACATCAAAATGGAGTTTTGAGCATGGTGCTCAATTAAATATTGGTAATTGGATTCTAAAAGAATAAATAGATGGTGTAAATTATATTAATTAATATAGGGGTATAGATGTCAAAATGAATTTATAATATTTTAAGTAAAGAACAAAAAACATTCCCACAATCAATCTCACGATTTGAGATAAAATAAAGTTTTTACTGAAATTGAAATGAAATCCTGTTTTGAAAAAAAAAATTCTACTTAAAAATAAATATAAGAAAAAAGTTGAATTAAGTTATTACTTAATACAAGATTTCAAACAAAAACAATATCCACTTTTTCATTTTATAAATTGTATTGTCTACAAATAAAATCTATGTATTAACAAATAAATCTACACCTACATTTTTAAACATCTATCATTTTGTTTAAATATCTACGCTTTTACTTAAATGAGAAATTAATAAAAAATCTATACTATTACTAAACAAATCTATACTTGTATTTTAGGAAAAAAAACAAAAGATCCACATATTAAACAAATTGTTATAAAATATTTGACATGAAAAACTGTATTGTCTAAATATAAATCTACATTTTTATTAAACAAATGTACGCGTACATTTTAAAAATCTACCATTTTACTTAAATATCTACACTTTTATTTAAATGAGAAATTAATAAAAATCTACACTTCTATCAAACAAATCTACACTTCTATCAAACAAATCTACACTTCTATCAAACAAATCTACACTTCAACCAAACAAATCTACACTTCAACCAAACAAATCTACACTTCTACCAAACAAATCTACACTTCTACCAAACAAATATAAAATATTTTGACATGAATTCTTTAAAATCAATATAATGAGATCACAAATGTTTATTTATACTAAATAAAATTCCACTCTTTCATTTAAAAAATGTATTGTCTAAATATAAAATCTACAGTTTTATCAAACAAATCTACACCTATATTTTAAGAAATCTATCATTTTACTTAAAAATCTACACTTTTACTTAAATGATAAATTAATAATTTGTACCTCTACCAAGCAAATCTACACTCATATTTAGAGAAAAAAAAGATCCATATAATGAGGGGAAGTTATTATTAAAAAAAATTGTTATTAGTGAAAAAATTGACTGAGAAGAAACTTCCGTATAATGGGGGAAGTTATTAGTGAAAAACTTGGGTGTGAAGAAACTTCCGTATAATGAGGGGAAGTTATTAGTGAATTTTTTTTGTTATAATTGTAAAAGTATTATCAGTTAAAAACAGTTATTAAAATTTCAATTACAAAAGTCCATAATACCCTTTGTATAATTATCTGGTTGATTTTTCTTTTTACAAAATAAATTAATAAAAAGGCAAAAATATTCACGGTGTGGATTAATTCTTAATAATAAAAATTGTAATCAAATGACTGAAAAATACTTGAACACATGCCCAAATTAATCACACATGGGCACGGTCCCATTTTGAGCCCCACATGAGATTTAGGCTCGGTCACCACCTAGATGAAGATCATCTTTTTGTGGGCTCCACAAACAAACGCTGCAGATTGTTTTTTCAATTTGATCGGACGCTAGTAATACTAGTGTTTCATCCGTTTCTCAATAATCTAGTGGGGTTATTTCAAAAAAAAAAAAAATCTAGTGGGGTCACTTTAAAAATACTACCTCCGTCCTGTCATAGGTGTCCTGTTTGCTTTTTGGCACGTTTTTCCATCTCAATATTAAACATATAAGATAAAATAATTTTATAAAACTGAATTTTGTATTATATAGTTTATCATGTAAGGAATCATATGCAAAACTTAAATTTTCAAAAATAATTTTTCTTATATGTTAAAAATTGAAGTCAAACGACATGTCCAAATAATAAACAAGACGGTCAAGGTGGGACGGAGGGAGTAAAGATTTGAGAACGGAGCTTTATACTCTCTACCAGCAAACGGTGACTCAGCTTGGAGCAATCTTGTTTGCCCATATCCGCGTGTGCGTGTGAATATTGTGTACGAAGCCACGTCAGCTTCCCCATACTCTCTTCGTCTCGTCCCGCCCGCCCATCGCCTTATCACGCACACGCAACCTCTGGGAAATTGTTGCCATGCCAGCCATTGGGAGACACTACTACTTAGGGCATCCACAATAAGGGTTCTTGATACGGTTACATATGTAAAATATTCTACAATGGTGTGGATTCCACCCATTTTCTCTCTCCAAGGTTCTTAAATAAGAACCCCACTTTTTATGACACATTAGACCCACCTATGTGTATCTCTCTCTTTCATATTTTCTCTCACATCTAAATAGTGATAGTTGATTGGTTGTTCATTAAGAGAGAGAAGATTAAGAAACTTTGTTATTGTAGTGAATAGAGTTTCTTAAGTAATAAAATATAATTTTTAGATGACATGGCATCTAGGAATGTGTTAAGAAACTTAAAACCATTGTGGATGCCCTTACTGTACACAACAATTCAAAATAAAGCACAAGCTGGTCCCCTCCCTCCCCTCTTTTCAACTTTTACTTTTATTCTATGGCTACTGCCATCCATTACTTTGTTGCAGTCGATAAAGTTATTTCTAACCTTTTTTATTACTCCCTCTGTCCTGAATTGATGTCCTGTTTGTTTTATGGCACGTTTTCCACTTCAATATTAAGTATATAAGATAAAATAATTTTATAAAACTAAATTTTGTAACATATAGTTTATCATGTAAGGAATCATATACACAATTTAAATTTTCAAAATTAATTTATCTTATATGTTAAAAATTGAAATCAAACGACATATCCAAATAGTAAACAGAACGGAGGGAGTAGTTCATTCAAGGAAAAGATCAAAGTGTAGTGATTACGAGATTTCTAGTTATCCTAATTGCAGTACCTCAACATCGTGTGTTCTCCGTTATTAGTCAGCAATGGTGGACGACCACGATTTATATTAAACCAACAATGATTATTAATTAGAATAGTAATACAGAAGGGAAAAACTAAAAATTACAAGTAAAGTAAGTGACCTAAGAAACAAGTCACCAAACGATGAATATTCCTCTACCTGCTTTCATTTATACCACAATACTCCTCTACTATGTCTACAATTTTCACAAACTATTAGAAATCCATACAACACGATCAATTCCCTTTTTTTTTTAAACGTAGGAATTCTCTTAATAATACTTCTCAAGAGAAGAGAAGAGCATATAGAAAATTCACCCCTAAAAACAACCATGAACAAACATTAAAAGTGAATAATAAAAGTTAGTCCGAAGCTTTAATAACGAACAACACATTTAACTACCATGTAATAGTACCATAAAGTAAGAATCCGATACCCAGCACATTAGTCATACCTTTTTCATGAAAGAGATATCATTAGATTTATCATATCATATACTCCATATTAGAGCATCCAGGTGGAATTAATCCACTATTGGTGTCGGTAGACAAGAAAATTGTAACTATAATAGGTGGATTTATCATTATTCTCTAACTAACAACTCAAACTATGACACAAAGTAGATATATGAAAGAGTTAATTTCTTTTCCTTTTTTCTTCATCAAAATAGTAAGATATGATTGATAGATTGTTGTAGTGAAAAATAAATACTATATAATTTTCTTATTGATTAAATTATACTAATATTTTGATGATGTGACATATTCAGAATATGTTAAAAAACAAAAAATTCTGACTTTTTGTTGTAGATGCCCGGGTAAAACTCATGGCTATGCTATGCCTTAAAAACAAGCACTCAAGTAGGGATGGCAATGGGTCGGGTTTGGGTCGGGTGGACCATCACCCGCACCCGTCACCCGACTTCATCCGCTCCACCCGTACCCGACCCGTCACCCGTTATGTATCACCCATCACCCGTTTCACCCATCACCCGCGGGTGAAGCGGGTGAACCCGTTTACCCATTTACCCGTTTGTTTGTCTTTTTCCTTGTTCGCCACTAAGGCTTGCAAATTACTGTGAGTGGAGAGAAAATAGAGACACAAAGCATGTATGTTCCATGTTCGCCGGTTAGGATTGTGAAATTTACTTCAGAGAAAATAATGAAATATTGCA
Organism: Limonium bicolor; assembly: GCA_023374045.1. Lineage (NCBI taxonomy): Eukaryota > Viridiplantae > Streptophyta > Magnoliopsida > Caryophyllales > Plumbaginaceae > Limonium > Limonium bicolor. The sequence goes on along the minus strand of JAIOTZ010001561.1, from coordinate 5,545 downwards.
CAGAGCATGTACGTTTCATGTTCACCAATTATGGTTGTAAAATTACCATGAGTGAAGATAGAAAATAGAGGCGCGGAGCATGTATGATCAATGTTCGCCTGTTAGGATTGCGAAATTACCTTCAGTGAAGAGAATGAAAAACTTCGTAGAGCATGTAAGTTATTTGTTTTTCAGTTAGGGTTTCAAAATTACCGAGAGTGAAGAAAGAAAATAGAGGCACAGAGCATCTTTTATCTATGTTTGCCAGTTAGGGTTGCAATTACCTTTAGTGAAGATAATTAGAAACTGCGTAGAGCAAGTATGCTAGGGCTGTAAAATTACCGAGAGTGGTGAGAATAAAGAATGGCGCAGTCACCCAGAGCATGAATGTTCCTTGTTCACTAGTTAGGTTTACAAAAATCATGAGTGAAGGAGAATGAATAATAAGTAACAATTTAACATATATATATATATATATATATATATAATCTATGCGGGTGAGCGGGTCGGGTGATGGGTGAAAATGTTCACCCGTCACCCGACCCGCACCCATTCCACCCGTCACCCATTTTTCACCCGTTTCATGCGGGTTTTTCACCCGGTTTAGCGGGTCGGGTGACCGGATGAAATGAGTACCCATAGACCCATTGCCATTCCTACACTCAAGTTAGTACACCAGTCACGGTTCGTCGATCACCTCGTTACATTACATTCACACCAAACGACCCAATAAAATGCCGAGTCACTTACCCAGTTCAGAACATTCCAGCATGGGACACTGTCCATTTAACCACGTCACCAACATTCCTTCCGGCCTGTAACCCTTTCCTCTACTATGTCAGAGAGAAAATTTAAATTTTACTACCTTCGTCCCGTCATAAGTGTCTTGTTTGTTTTTTGGCACGTTTTTCCACCTCAATATTAAACATATAAGGTAAAATAATTTTATAAAACTAAATTTTGTATTATATAGTTTTAAGGAATCATATGAAAAACTTAAATTTTCAAAATTAATTTATCTTATATGTTAAAAATTGAAGTCAAACGACATGTCCAAATAGTAAATAGGACGGTCAAGGTGGGACGGAGGGAGTAAAAGGTAAATGAGATGCTATGGCTTCGTTCGGCTCACGCATTTGTGACGTATAAATTGGGCTGTTTTGGGAGTGGTCCCACGTGGGTCCTACATTCTACTCCAACAATATACTGTCACATATAAAACAACCACAAAACAGTCAAACCAAAACAACCAGAAAACGACGCGCCGAACGCAGCCATATGTGTAATCGTTAATAATATATCTATACATTGAATAAAACTGACCATAAATTATATTATTAAATTTATATTTTTATATACAATATTGGTAGGGCGTTCATAAATAGTTAACCCTATTCAAATTTGATAGCTGTTTATTTAAAATGGTTACCTGGAACCGTTAATTGTCAATTTGGATGCAATTTTATTGATTTTATCATAAACTGGCTAACTGTAGTTTGGTAAAATTTTATCAGTTTTACTATAATTCTAAATGGTTTTTTCAATTAATCGTATCAAAGTAAAATCAACAAGGAAGACCAGGAACCGAACCCGATAATTAAGACGATTCGGGTTTTCGCTCAAGACCCCTGTTGTCATAGCCATCTCTCTCCCATACAGCTGTGACCTGTCTGTCACTTTCCTACCCCCACTATTCCCCCACACCTCTACTTTCGATCATAGTTCATAGCCCTTCTCCCTCAATATAAATACCCCTCTCCTTCACTGGCATCCTCATCTCTTCTCCACCGCTTTCCCACTCCAAACAAATCACCATACAACAAAAACAAACAAACAAGCCTCCTCAACATGGCTTCTATTTACACCTCTGTGCCTCTCTACTACTCACCCCCTCTGTTTCTTCCACTACACAACACCCCACAGCCCGCCCTCGTCAAGCAACAACCCTCATTTTAAAATACCACAACGGCGCACTCCTCAAGGGCAAAGTCACTCTAAACCTTATCTGTACGGCAAATTCACACCCGCCCAACGCTCCATTATCGTAGACTTCATTCAATCCCTCTCCACCCCTCGTTCTCCCAACAACCCCTCCGCCTCCACTTGGTGGCGAACCACCGAAAAATACAAAGGCGGCGTTGCTAATCTATCCTCGCAAGCAACTTCTCCACGATAATTACCCCTTCGGTAACCCTCAAAAATTCACACATCTCTGTCCTGGGTCGCTCCCCTGCCACTACTGGTCCCAAACCCAATAATCTTCCCTCCATTAACGTAGTCCCACTGCCCAAGACGTTGCTGTTGAGGGATTCTGTATGCGCTGCGGCTCCCACGGATCCGTCCACCCCACTAGAAAATCAGCGCCGCCGTAGTCAGTAGTAAGACAACTTACATCTGGGTTGGAAACTCCGTGACCCAGTGTCCGGTCAATGCGCCTGCCGTTCACGCAGCCTATGTACGGTCCTCAAACCCCGCCCCTTCTCCCTCCGAACGGTGATGTCGGTGTTGACGGTATGATTATTAATTTGGCAACTCTGTTGGCTGGGACGGTCACGAACCCGTTCGAGGATGGGTATTTTCAGGGCCCAGCTAATGCGCCGCTTGAGGCGGTTTCGGCTTGTACGGGTATGTTCGGGTCGGGTGCGTACCCAGGTTATCCAGGGAAGTGTTGGTTGTATAAGAGTAGTGGAGCTAGCTTCAATGCGTACGGGTCAATGGAAGGAAATTCTTGTTACCGGCTATGTGGGATCCCTCCAGTTTCCGCTTGCTCAACTTTGGATGTGATTGAATCGTGAAGTTTGAAGCAAAACTGATTTGGGTGACTGGGGCCGTCGCCGGGCCTAGTTGGTGGTTTTGGTCAGAAGTGGAATTGATGCTGACGTGGGGGATATGGGTGTCGTTACTAGTACTTGGATTGGCTAGATTGATGATGTATAATATTAGTAAAATGTGTGTAAATACTTAGATCATTACCTTGACTGAAGAGGATATGAAGCCTTATTTTATTGATTATAGTGAACTCAGTAAAAACAATCGCAAAACATTCAATTCAAGTAGGAGAGAAGAGATGAATGCAAGCAGCTAGACTGTGTTCTTATCTTTTGCACCTTCCGAATGTTTTCGTTTAGTTCTGGAAACTATCACGTACAATATTTCTTCTGAATTATCACAAGTGGTTTTTTGTGCGGGGACCAGAATAAGTCTGAGGTTTGATTAGGCCTGTTAATAACATATGGGGTTTGATTACATATTAATGGCATATGAGTCGTTGTTCGTTGATGATGATGCCAATTATGGGAAAAACCTTTCCATTTGTCTGTAATTGTTCAATCTACTTGGTGTCACGTAGAAAATGGAATGAGTTATTTTGATTTTGCGATCTGAACTATTACATGTTTCATTTTAGGTGATAAGGATCCCTCACAAACCAACATTCCATAGAAAAACAGGATTTAGCGTCGGATTAAGCAGCGGACGCTATTCTTCGTTCAGCGTCTGATATTAGCGTCTGATTTTCTGTTAGACGTTGAATTGTGTCTAAATCGTTTTCGGACTTTAGTCCAGTTAGCGTCCGATATTGGTGTTCAAAAATAAATCGGACACTGAGTTTTGTCTAGACTTAAACTGGTACTACGTGACGCAAATTAGCGTCCGATATTAGTATCTGACTGAAAATCGAACGCTAATTTACATATAAAAAAAACCTCCATTTTAACCTTATGACACCACATTACTTTAAGCTCAATAATAAACTTATTAAATTAAATAACCATTTATGGTATAATTATATTTAATACTCCTACTTAAAAGCTATTATTTCAATGTTCTCTGCTACGCTCTTCTTTCTTCCCGTTGCTTTCCCTCTCTGCGAACACTCTCGTTCTTCTTTCTCATCTGCCATTGTTGCTCTTCCTTCTCTTTCCCGTTCAAGCTCCAACCGCTGCATACTCTCACCGCCGGAACAGCCGATACCATTGCACTGTCCCAGTTTGCTGCCAAATCAAGCCCCGAGTTCGAGCAGACCAATCTTGGCATGAAAGAGGAAAAGTCACGACTACCACCTTCAATTCCTTCATTTTCTTCTTCCTTTTGATTTTACCACTCTCTTGAAACGGAGGTAAGCATGTACACCGAGTTTAAGCTTCTTCTAGCTATGTTAAGAGAAATCTGAAAAACTTGAATTTAGGGTTACATATTCGGTTTTGCTCCAATTCTTGTTGAAAGTGTTGGTAGATAACATACTAAAATTTCTCTAGTTGTTATTGCTATTAACCTCCAAAAGAATTGAAAAGAAAGATGAACTATAAATTTATATTACTTCAGTAGAAAAAAGAGGAACTATACATATAACATAAGAAAGTAGAGCAAAATTTGTTAATTAAGCTGATGCTCTCTTCTTAACTAACTATGTTTGTTAATTAACTTCGGCGTGAGAATGTTTGAAAAGCAAGGATCATGTATTAGTATTTGTAGACAATTTTTACACATGATTCAAACACTAGATTCATAGACCAAATCAGTGATATTTTCCTTACTTTTTATAAAAAATCCAATGAACAAAAGAGTCATCGGTGATTCAAAGATGATGATAAATGTAGGACAGTAAAACCTATTTACAATGTAAAACCAATGAACATTTTTGAAATACCCCAAACTTATTAAACATGGATTAAATATCTAATCACATTAATTAAGGCCTAAACATGCCTTAGAAAATCAACTGAGAACAACAGTGGTCAACACAAAACAAGATGTTGCACCCTTTGACTGTTAAGGGTAAATAAATAACCCAGATGAACTATGTAGGACCCAAAAATTTGTCCTAAGCATATTAACACATTAATAAACATATTATAATTGTTGGGAAACACGCCAACACAAAGAACAGCACTTTCATGCTTCAAGGTCAAAAAGGGCAAAAATGTGCTCTAAGAAACCTTAAAGGTCTAATGACCTCTAAATGATATAAAATTGAGTTACATGATCAAATATCATGTAAGGAACACAACAAGACCGTTTTCAAAGAAAACAGAGCTCATAAACACCAGGCAACACAAAATGTGCGCTAAAACTCCTTAAAGCACGTTTTGTGAAATTGTCTTTTAAATTGGTTTTAAATGGGCTAAAAGGTTATAATTACCTTTAAATATAATAAAATATCATATTTTATGATATTAGGAATTTAATTCCAGAAATTTACGAATTTTTACAAATTTAATATTAAAATATTAATAAAACCCTAAAGTGGGGCCCGCATGAGTCAAATTGACCAAGTATGGTCAATGGTCAAGTAATGACCCATTTGACCTAAAGGAAATCGGCTGGCAAGGAGGTGGGAAGGCAGCATAAGTCCTTGATTGACAATAATTCCTACCTAACACATTACTTTTTGAAAATAACTTACTTTTTCCATTATTTCCTACCTTTCCCACCTTCTCTTTCCTTCCTTGTCCGATTCTCTTCTACCCAGCCGAGTTCCTCCCTTCCTAAGAAGCTCTCAAGTCTGTTCTTGAGCATGGAAGGCAAATCTAGCTCCTAAGCTCTTAATGTAAGTGTTTTAATGTCA